>CM019177.2:803057-842824 GCA_009739505.2 Apolygus lucorum
AATTTTGAGGGGGTGTTAAAATTTTTTTTCCTTGGTCGATTCCAAAGGTTCATTATTGAAAATATAAACCAAAATGAATGAAAAAAAACAATGTTTCCGCAAACTTGGTTGCAAACCGAGTAAAAGAATTTAATGTAGCATCCTTCTGTTTCGCGAGGCATCCATATGGGATGCACCCAGTGTCTTCTTTTCTTCTCTTCCTCCTCGTCCAAAAGCAATGCTATCATAGCAAGATCTTCGGTACCAAAATTCATTGTGTACGACGAGCACATTCACCAGGCCACATCCAAACTGAAAAGGCCAATCGCGCAGACACCTCTGATCACGGAAGAACACTGGCACGGAAAGGTACGGTAGTGTGTGGATGACAGTGAAAAATTCATCACGGATGCCACTGAACACGGAAGGCCACTGTGCCGTCACGTAACTGAAATGTGTGGATCGACCTTAACTCGGGAGAACACAACCCTCAAATTTGGTTCATTTTGGTTGAGTAATAACGATTTTACCGATTTTTTATTGATTATTGCTAGATGGGGAATTTACCCCCTCCCCTCAATGCCTGGTTTTTTCTCTTGCATATGGTGCGCATAACTCGGGAGAACACAACCCTCAAATTTGGTTCATTTTGGATGAGTAATAACGATTTTACCGATTTTTTATTGATTATTGCTAGATGGGGAATTTACCCCCTCCCCTCAATGCCTGGTTTTTTCTCTTGCATATGGTGCGCATAACTCGGGAGAAACACAACCCTCAAATTTGGTTCATTTTGGATGAGTAATAACGATTTTACCGATTTTTTATTGATTATTGCTAGATGGGGAATTTACCCCCTCCCCTCAATGCCTGGTTTTTTCTCTTGCATATGGTGCGCATAACTCGGGAGAACACAACCCTCAAATTTGGTTCATTTTGGATAAGTAATAACGATTTTACCGATTTTTTATTGATTATTGCTAGATGGGGAATTTACCCCCTCCCCTCAATGCTTGGTTTTTTTCTCTTGCATATGGTGCGCATAACTCGGGGGAACACAACCCCCAAATTTCGTGCATTTTGGTTGAGTAATAACGATTTTACCGATTTTTTATTGATTATTGCTAGATGGGGAATTTACCCCCTCCCCTCAATGCCTGGTTTTTTCTCTTGCATATGGTGCGCATAACTCGGGAGAACACAACCCTCAAATTTGGTTCATTTTGGATGAGTAATAACGATTTTACCGATTTTTTATCGATTATTGCTAGAGGGGGAATTTACCCCCTCCCCTCAATGCCTGGTTTTTTCTCATGCATATGGTGCGCATAACTCGGGGGTACACAACCCTCAAATTTGGTGCATTTTGGATTAGTAATAACGATTTTACCGATTTTTTATTGATTATTGCTAGATGGGGAATTTACCCCCTCCCCTCAATGCTTGGTTTTTTCTCTTGCATATGGTGCGCATAACTCGGGGGAACACAACCCCCAAATTTGGTGCATTTTGGTTGAGTAATAACGATTTTACCGATTTTTTATTGATTATTGCTAGATGGGGAATTTACCCCCTCCCCTCAATGCTTGGTTTTTTCTCTTGCATATGGTGCGCATAACTCGGGAGAACACAACCCTCAAATTTGGTTCATTTTGGATGAGTAATAACGATTTTACCGATTTTTTATCGATTATTGCTAGATGGGGAATTTACCCCCTCCCCTCAATGCCTGGTTTTTTCTGTCGCATATGGTGCGCATAACTCAGGGGAACACAACCCCCAAATTTGGTGCATTTTGGTTGAGTAATAACGATTTTACCGATTTTTTATCGATTATTGCTAGATGGGGAATTTACCCCCTCCCCTCAATGTCTGGTTTTTTCTCTTGCATATGGTGCGCATAACTCGGGAGAACACAACCCTCAAATTTGGTTCATTTTGGATGAGTAATAACGATTTTACCGATTTTTTATCGATTATTGCTAGATGGGGAATTTACCCCCTCCACTCAATGCCTGGTTTTTTCTCTTGCATATGGTGCGCATAACTCGGGGAACACAACCCCCAAATTTCGTGCATTTTGGTTGAGTAATAACGATTTTACCGATTTTTTATCGATTATTGCTAGATGGGGAATTTACCCCCTCCCCTCAATGTCTGGTTTTTTCTCTTGCATATGGTGCGCATAACTCGGGAGAACACAACCCTCAAATTTGGTTCATTTTGGATGAGTAATAACGATTTTACCGATTTTTTATCGATTATTGCTAGATGGGGAATTTACCCCCTCCACTCAATGCCTGGTTTTTTCTCTTGCATATGGTGCGCATAACTCGGGGGAACACAACCCCCAAATTTCGTGCATTTTGGTTGAGTAATAACGATTTTACCGATTTTTTATCGATTATTGCTAGATGGGGAATTTACCCCCTCCCCTCAATGTCTGGTTTTTTCTCTTGCATATGGTGCGCATAACTCGGGAGAACACAACCCTCAAATTTGGTTCATTTTGGATGAGTAATAACGATTTTACCGATTTTTTATCGATTATTGCTAGATGGGGAATTTACCCCCTCCACTTAATGTCTGGTTTTTTCTCTTGTATATGGTGCGCATAACTCGGGGGAACACAACCCTCAAATTTGGTGCATTTTGGTTGAGTAATAACGATTTTACCGATTTTTTATCGATTATTGCTAGATGGGGAATTTACCCCCTCCCCTCAATGTCTGGTTTTTTCTCTTGCATATGGTGCGCATAACTCGGGAGAACACAACCCTCAAATTTGGTTCATTTTGGATGAGTAATAACGATTTTACCGATTTTTTATCGATTATTGCTAGAGGGGGAATTTACCCCCTCCCCTCAATGCTTGGTTTTTTCTCTTGCATATGGTGCGCATAACTCGGGGGAACACAACCCCCAAATTTCGTGCATTTTGGTTGAGTAATAACGATTTTACCGATTTTTTATTGATTATTGCTAGATGGGGAATTTACCCCCTCCCCTTAATGCCTGGTTTTTTCTCTTGCATATGGTGCGCATAACTAAGGGGAACACTACTCCTAAATTTGGAGCATTTCGATAGAGTAATAACGATTTTACCGATTTTTTTATTGATTATTGCTAGATGGGAAATTTACCCCCTCCCCTCAATGCCTGGTTTTTTCTGTCGCATATGGTGCGCATAACTCAGGGGAACACAACCCCCAAATTTGGTGCATTTTGGTTGAGTATTAACGATTTTATGGAATTTTTTGTGTTAAATAGTTGAATATAGGAAATTTCCCCCTCCTCTCCCCCACCCTTTTTTCGACTCCCATCTGGTGCGCATAACTCAGGGGAACACAACCCCCAAATTTGGTTCAATTTGGTTGAGTATTAACGATTTTATGGAATTTTTTGTGTTAAATAGTTGAATTAGGAAATTTCCCCCCTCCTCTCCCCCACCCTTTTTTCCACTCCCATCTGGTGCGCATAACTCAGGGGAACACAACCCCCAAATTTGGTTCAATTTGGTTGAGTATTAACGATTTTATGGAATTTTTTGTGTTAAATAGTTGAATTTAGGAAATTTCCCCCCTCCTCTCCCCCACCCTTTTTTCCACTCCCATCTGGTGCGCATAACTCAGGGGAACATAACCCCCAAATTTGGTTCAATTTGGTTGAGTATTAACGATGTTAATGAATTTTCCTGAATATTGCCGAGAAATATTGCTAACTTCACTCCGGTGGAAAAAGAATATGTAAACCACCCTGCTATCTCCGGATGGATAATATACTCTTGCTCGCTGTAATATCCATATGGTGTGCTGTGCTTGGTTTTGTTGATCTGTCGATATTGAAAGATTGTAATAGAATAGCTAACATCGACCCTTTTCTTACGTATTTCAACTATTTTTTCACTAATTGGATTCCAAGTAAAACATTTCATCCATTCAACCTGAAACGAGTGTGAGTTAGTACTTCAACAGACATGGCGTTGATGCAAAGGAGAGCCAATGTAAGTAAACAGCTATCAATAATTTTGTAATTATAATTATAGTTCTATTGGGCATGTGTAACAGACATTTACAGAAGGGAAGGACGATGTAATCGTGCCAAGAAACTCAACAAAACATCAGTTAGAAGATTTATTCACTAAGACCTCGGGGCTCAGTCTTCTTCAAAATAATACTAGATTCGAAATTCTGGAAACTTTCCGTTTTCTTCCAAGGAAACTTGCAGTACCTATTAGTTCCCATTCACAAGCACTGAGTATATTCTCAGTGTTCACAACTCGATTATCTTCTGTTGGTCGAAACGACTCGGGTTTCGGGTCCTCTTTGTAATAAAAATGGGAACGTTGGTTTTGTTCGGTAATGCATGCATTCCAGGGAACGTCTCATTGGATAAGCATTAGGTCAATTTAAATCAGTATGTAAGCTATTGAACTGTTTCACTGTTAATGTAATTATTTTAGTATTTTAAGCAGGAAATTAATAGTGGTCTACCCCCTCATCCTAATCCTCCATAAAATTTCTAGCGGCTTGTGAGGTGAAATTCGAATTCAAAGAGCATTTTATAATCCATGACCTGCGATACCCAACATGACAATTCGAGTCCACCCCTAATGGTAATACGTCCACTAAAGAGGTAATACGTCGTAACCTTGAACTTTCATCTGTTAGTTTTGGTAGGCAGTCCGTCGAAGTTCACTTCCGTATTCAAGGTGAAACGCAAAAACCCACGGAATATGCGGTTACGGTGTCCTGGCACCACTGATTAGTTCCATGGTGGTACAGAGAATAAATCATGAAAATACAGAGGAAGAATTTTGAGAATGTTTCCTCAACTTCAAAGCTTGGGCACAATGGGGTGTGCGCCTTGGTAGGAAAAACTGTTTATTGTTATTTTTAATCCAAACTAGACCTCATTCTGAGAATTTTGGCACCAACCGCGACCTTCTAGCGTGAGTAGATCTTTTCCTATGAATTTTTAAAGTTTCGACCGATTATGACGTCACAGTGGGCTGGGGGGTCCCGCCCAGGCGAGAGGGACGCGTGACGTCATAATCGGTCGAAACTTTGAAAAATCATTGGAAAAGATCTACTCACGCTAGAAGGTCGCGGTTGGTGCCAAAATTCTCAGGATGTAGCCTACTTTCGATTAAAAATCTAAAAAAAATCAAGGCGCACCCCCCATTAGTAAGCAATGACAGAACCGAAATCTTGAAAAATCGGATATTTTGTGAATATTATCCCCCCACTCTCCCCCTCCTCATGCTAGTTTTGATATGAGAGTCTAGCCCCCAACAATCCTTGTCAGGTTTCAGCGCTACCTCCCGCCACTTCTACGAACTACCATTCTAAAGATTGTTGTCTCATAATCGTTTCTCTTATTGTTATGGACGTGAAAATGATGCCAAGTGTCGTTTTATATTGCGAAACGTGACCTAAGTCATTCAATTTAAAAGCTGATGTCCAAAATCATCACTGATTCATAACTAAGTACAGGCCGATGTGGCCCTTGGCTTCCCAAACTCCCTTCCGCCACCAGTCACGGTCACCCGCCTGAGACCTCCGCAATCCCACCTCCTGGAGGATGAGAGTCTAGCCCCCAGAAAGTATTGTCGGGCTTCGGCGCTACCTTCCACCACTTCAGCGAACTACCATCCTTTTCAGCTCGATGTGAGCGTGGTCAAGCGGCATTTCTGAAAAGTAGGCTTACGTCGATTTTACCACTCTCTAATTTCTAAGTTTGGCTGTTTAGTTGTTATTTCTTTTTAGACACACATCAAGTTCATTCAAATCAATCAATCAATTGTAAAACTCAAAAATAAATGTTGTCTAGTCGACTAAGTCCATGTACATCGCTACATTGTAATCTTGGGATAACTGCAAGTTAGAGGAGCGATGGTAATGCGGTTGCGAGCGTGATCACCTGAAAAGATATCAGAAATGGTAGTTCATTGAAGTGGCGGTAGGTAGCGCTAAAACCCGACAATACTTTCTGGGGGCTACCCGGAGGTCCCTCAAGACATCATCAAGCCAGCGACTCCGAGGACGACCTCTTCATCTTCTAGTTTCCATCCTAGCTCGCAGCATCATTCTCTGGCAGGCCTCCACTGGCATGCAGTCGACATGTACCAGCCATTGGATGCGCCCAGCTTTGATGAATCGGACTATGTCTTCATGTTTTAATAATCCATCAATTTCTGCATTCTGTCTTGCTCTCCACCCTTGGCCCTCTCTGACCGCTCCATAGATCCTTCTTATAATCTTTCTCTCAAATATCTGCTGTCCAGCCTCATCCTCAGCCGGCAAGGTCCAAGCCTCCAATCCATAACAAACCACAGGCCGCACCAAGGATCTATATGTATAGCCTCATCTTCGTTGATCTGAAGATCACTCGGCTCTTGAAGAGTTTTATATTGGCATAAAATGCTCGGCTGCTTGCCATTATTCGTGAGCATATCTCATCCTGTACTTGACCTGACTTCATCAAACTTATAAGAACCAAACGTCACCACTCTGGGCACCCGCTGGACATGGCTCGGGGGAGATATCTTGAGGTATTTAGTTTTGCTTTAATTCATTCGTAGACCCATTGGCTTTCCCCCTTCATGCAAATCCCCAAAAGCCTCCTGCAGGGCATCAAGACTTCGCCCCAACAAAGCAATGTCATCGGCATAAGCCAGAATCCGCCATGTTCTGTCGACAATTGTCCCCTTCTTACCTGCATTCTTGACAGCCTCATGCTGAGCTAGGTTGAACAGAGTGGCTGACAGCGAATCTCCCTGTTTGACGCCCGAGCTTACCTCCACAGGTTCCCCGCAGCGGTTACCAACCATAACCTTCGAAGCGCTTCCCTGAAGGGTAATTTCGATTAGCCTGATCACCTTTTTAGGAATCCCGTTTCTCTTCAACGCATTCATTATCCCTAGTCTGCTAAGACCACCGAATGCTTGTTGATAATCTTTAAACAATACGTGCAAATCGGTATTATGTTCTACAAATTTTTCAACAGCTTGCCTTAAAAAGAAAATTTGATCGAGAGTTCCTTTATTCGTGCGAAAACCACATTGGTAGCCTCCAAGA
Organism: Apolygus lucorum; assembly: GCA_009739505.2. Classification (NCBI taxonomy): domain Eukaryota; kingdom Metazoa; phylum Arthropoda; class Insecta; order Hemiptera; family Miridae; genus Apolygus; species Apolygus lucorum. The sequence goes on from CM019177.2 coordinate 810,116, forward strand.
GCTTCTTCTGTGTAGCCCTGGACGTCACTGATTCATGTTATAGAAATATGAGAAACAATTACGAGACACCAATCTTCAGAATGGTAGTTATGGTAATCAGGAATGGTAGTTCGTTTAAGTGGCGGGAGGTAGCGCTGAAACCCGACAAGGATTGTTGGGGGCTAGACTCTCACAATTTTGATACTCTGGTGAAATAATGTGCAACTTAGAAGTTTTCTGAGTTGAATAACAAAAGAACCTTGAAATTCGGTTGAAAACTAAAGCCTGGGCAGAGTATAAGATTTTGTCACAGTCACACAGACGTTCAGTCACAGACGGTTTTTTCGCGGATTTGGATTCAGAATGGTCTAAAACAGTTTAGTGTGTCCAACTTTACCCCAGATCAATTGCATAAGGACGCCCTAGTCTTACTGTGGGACGTCCTAATATACATAATAATTATGTATATTAGGACGTCCCACAGTAAGACTAGGGCGTCCTTATGCAATTGATCTGGGGTAAAGTTGGACACACTAAACTGTTTTAGACCATTCTGATGGTCTGATTTAGACCATTCTGATTCTGATTCTAATAATTATTATTAGCTACAGTTTAGCTGGATCAACTCGCCTGCATCCTCAGGTTAAAACATTTGAAAAAAACGTCGAGCTCTAAATTACAAATCAATGGCACACTGATGTGGTCTTAACATATTGTGATATTATTTACCTATTTCAATGAATTACTCAGAGAATGGGGGCGTGCTCGACTTTAAGGAGCTCTAGGGAATGATTGACAATAAAAACAAAATAAATTGTAGCACAATTTTGAGAGATTTATTAGTTTTAGCCTCAACCAAGTTCCCTAAGGGCCTCAAAATTTCGGAAAATTGAATTCAAACTAGATAAGGATGTTCGTGACTCGAGAGAGAGGAAGAAGGAGAGTGCCACTCACCAAGGATGCCCACCAAGTTGGTAATGGCATCAAGGAATCAATTGGAGCTTTTGGGTTCCCAGTAGGTAGGTAGGTACTAGGGTGGAAGACCAGGAAGTGAAGTTCTCCGCCGATCCGAATCCTCTCGTGGTTGATGTCTCCGTACTACGGCGATCCACTCGTTTGACGAGGAGCATAATATGCATAATAAAAGAGGAGCATAATAATATTATGCATAATATGCATAATAAAGGAGCATAATAATATATATTTTATATTATAAAATTGAAGAGATGATGAGGTGATTAAAAACGCTGCAAATTATTACACAATGGTTTATTATTTTTCTATATAATCGTCTATAAAGCCACCAACCATCCGGAGATTAGACCTCTTTTGCGATTCCGAGAGGAAGTAATACTCTCCCGTCTGCGTATTGGGCATACCAGACTTACGCATGGCTACCTCATGGAATCAGCACCGACTCCTCCACCTAACTGCGTTACCTGCGGATGCCAACTCTCCGTGCGGCACTTGCTTGTGGAATGTCCCGCATTTATTGAACGTCCGCCAGAAATACCGAGATCCTTAGACGTACTTCTTGGAAATGACACTTCTCACTTGAATGATGTTCTGGAAAAACTGAAGGCTCTATCCTTGTACTATAAGTTGTAAATGATTTTATTGTAAAATGTTGGCGTCCATGACCACTTGATGGTTGCACGCGCCTAAAAAAAAAATCTTTTGCGATTCACACTCGTGTTTCTGATTTATCGTACGTTTATTATTTTTATGGTTTATTATTTTAATGGTTTATTATTTTTCTATTTAATCGTCTATAAAGCCACCAACCATCCAACATGAAGAAAAATACTTGGAAAATGTCACCCCACGCATATTTAAGCAAAAACCTCTTTTATTGCCGGTTATTTGCCCATAACTTCTATACGAATTAAGCGATCGGAATAGTTCGATGTTAGGACCAACTAGACCCCAAATGGAGTCTATGTGCGAAAGAACGGGTTTTTTAGACCGATTCTAAGGCCTTTTATGGCCCGGACGGCGGACGGACATTGCAAATTTGGATTCTACGCACCTTGAAACGTAAAGTGACAAAGTTTGAGGGGGGGTTATAAAATTTTTTGCGATACGATCACATAGGCTTTGTCGTCACGGCCATCTGCCGTACGAATTAATATCATAAATACATAATATTTCATGTAATCGATGTATGTTTTGCCACATATATGTAAATGGTATATAGCATTTCCGAATTGAGTTAAACCTTTTCCATTTAGATTTAAACCTTTTCCATTTAGATTTAAACCTTTTCCATTTAGGTTTAAACCTTTTCCATTTGGATTTAAACCTTTTCCATTTAGATTTAAACCTTTTCCATTTGGATTTAAACCTTTTCCATTTAGATTTAAACCTTTTCCATTTAGATTTAAACCTTTTCCATTTAGATTCCAAATGGAAAAGGTTTAAATCTAAATGGAAAAGGTTTAAATCTAAATGGAAAAGGTTTAAATCTAAATGGAAAAGGTTTAAATCTAAATGGAAAAGGTTTAAATCCAAATGGAAAAGGTTTAAACCTAAATGGAAAAGGTTTAAATCTAAATGGAAAAGGTTTAACTCAATTCGGAAATGCTATAAATAGGTGTCACATGTATTGTAAATGTCAACATAGATCCAAGCTCTCCCCTTTGGGCTTTTCGTGTATGACGGACTCCCCAACGACCCCTTATCCGTCCCCTGACCTCTGTATAAGTATGTATAGGTATATAAGGCGCCCAGTATAGTATTGGTATTGTATCAAACCACACTGCAGTGTGGGTTAGATGTGTATAGTATATGCCATCCGCCATGGTCATATTATGGGAAGTATAAGTTGTACACCAATTGCACAACAGTATAGGTATAGTATAGTGCCACAGTATAAAGGTATAGTGTATAGTGTATGGGTATACATATACCATACATACATACTACACTACAGACATATATATTATACACGTATATGTGTATAGTATAAGTGTACAGTACATGTATAGCATATATGTATAATATATGTGTATTGTATAAACCACACAACAGTGTGGGTTAGATGTAGGTATATAGTATATGCCATCCGCCATGGTCATATGGGAAGTATAAGTTGTACACCACTTGCACAACAGTATAGGTATAGTATAGTGCCACAGTATAAAGGTATAGTGTATAGTGTATGGGTATACATATACCATACATACATACTACACTACAGACATATATATTATACACGTATATGTGTATAGTATAAGTGTACAGTACATGTATAGCATATATGTATAATATATGTGTATTGTATAAACCACACCGCAGTGTGGGTTAGATGTAGGTATATAGTATATGCCATCCGCCATGGTCATATGGGAAGTATAAGTTGTACACCACTTGCACAACAGTATAGGTATAGTATAGTGCCACAGTATAAAGGTATAGTGTATAGTATATGTGTATACATATACCATACATATATACTATACTACACACACATATACTATACACGTATATGTGCATAGTATAAGTGTACAGTACATGTATAGCATACATGTATAATATATGTGTATTGTATAAACCACACCGCAGTGTAGTTTAGATGTACAGCTGCCCATAACCAGCTGTATATATAAGAACCATTTTATGTTCTTATGTGTATAGCATACCATCCGCCGTGGTCATATTATGGGAAGTATAAGTTGTACACCACTTGTACAACAGTATAGGTATAGTATAATGCCACAGTATAAAGGTTTAGATGTATAGTATAAGTGTAGAGTACATGTAATGCATATATGTGCCACAGTATAAAGGTATAGGTATATAGTGTGTTATAGGCTTCTGTATAAGTTATAACATGTCTTATAAGGTATTGTGTGTATGGTATAGAGTATAAGACAAGGGGAGAGCTTGTTGACACAGAAGGTATAGGTATAATCGATCGATCGAATAAGTATAACGTGTAGTTACTCACAGATACCTTCCCTGGTTGCCTCCAAGAGCACAACAACGGCGTCGGCTTGCCTGTCTTGATTCCCTCAGCGTGTCTTCCCCCACCACTCTACCTTCTAGGAAGCCCCTCCTTCTCCTGGGTTCGTCCTCCCTTACAAACTACTGTATTTTATATTATATTATATTGTACATTATACTCTCGCTGTAGCGACAGGCTTATTATTAGAAATAACAAACCAAAAAAGCGCAGAAATGCAGGTAGACTCGTTGGCTCTCTCTTGCAGACTACTCGAAGAAGTAGAGAGCGGGGGCACCCTCCCCACCCAGCGTCCAGGATCAGCTGACCACTCTGTCATCATTGTGATTCCCGAACATCACAATATAATATATAGGTATATTATACCTATCTCAGCAATATTTATTAACATTTAGATTGCTATATTACCTTTGCCTTATTATTTTCCTAATGTCTTGTACGACTCTAGGATGAAAGAATAAAAATGTTTTATTATAAAGAGGATAGAAAACCCGAGTCGTTTTGACCAAGGGAGGACATAATATGTCCTGAGCGCCCAAAGGGCCAAACTGCTTTCGGAACTACTATTTCTAAAACGCAAGCGATTGTATACGCAAGCCAGTGTACACTTATGAAGTCAACTAGGTTTTGGTTTATTATTTCTAATAATAAGCCTATGTGATCGTATCGCAAAAAATTTTTATAACCCCCCCTCAAACTTTGTCACTTTACGTTTCAAGGTGCGTAGAATCCAAATTTGCAATGTCCGTCCGCCGTCCGGGCCATAAAAGGCCTTAGAATCGGTCTAAAAAACCCGTTCTTTTGCACATAGACTCCATTTGGGGTCTAGTTGGTCCTAACGTCGAACTATTCCGATCGCTTAATTCGTATAGAAGTTATGGGCAAATAACCGGCCAAAAAAGCTGAATCGGCCACTTAGAATTGACCGATTTCGAGGAAATTTGGTATGTAGGCTCCATTTGGGGTCTAGTCGTGCCACGAAGATTTTGGTTAATGTAGGTTACGTCTAAGGGTTCCAAAATGAATTTTGAAATTTTGAAAACGCCCTAACTCAAAAAATTTTAATATAAAGGTAGGTATTGTTTTTCCTTCAATTTAGGATTCTATAGAATTTTTAATATTTTTTGAGACCACCCGGAGCTCTGTAGGACAAATCGTTCGCTCTCTACGAGAATTTAAGATTTGGACGTACTATAAATCAGAAACACGAGTGTGAATCGCTAAAGAGGCCTAATCTCCGTTCAAATTATAGCTGACCGAAATACGATCGATGTTTTTCTTCATGTTGGATGGTTGGTGGCTTTGCAGACGAGTGATCTATAGAAAAATAATAAACCATTGTGTAATAATCCTAATAGGTTTTTTTTGTAATTGGTCCGAAAATCTATATAAGATTGAATTCCAAACCGTTTTTGAATCATGGCCCTTTGGACTTCTGACATTGAAACGGATTTCAGTTTGGCCCTTTGTACAAGAAAAAGCAGTTTGGCCCTTTGGGCGCTCAGGTGTCGAATATTATATCAATCGTTGAACATGACTTTGATTGCTCAAACATCATTAATGTTGAACATGATTTTGGGTTTTCCACCGGAAAAATGTTCCACCTCCTTCCAAAAGTACCAATCCTTGCTTTGGGGCTGTCAATAAAATAACGACTACCTTCTTATAGGATGATGGATAACATCTTATTTACTGTATTTTGCATATTTCCAGGTGAGGCTTCCCCCCGAGGTAAATCGAGTTTTGTACATCCGTAATCTGCCGTATAGAATAACTGCTGAGGAAATGTACGATATCTTCGGGAAATACGGCGCCATTCGACAAGTCAGAGTGTGAGTACACAATAAATCAGGTTTTACGAATTGTATCCCGAACTCCCTTCAGAGTTGTCAATCTCGTAGATGTGAAATTACTGTTCTATCCTGGCATCTTTTAAGCAGTAAGAGTATACGGTCGGTCTCTGTACGAATTATCTCGGAGAAGAGCCCTCAGCACATTCTATCTTGTCGGTACTGTCGTCAACTAAAAATAAAAAGTTAGTCACCTTGTTCGATTTATAATCGGGAAATGCAATTAATTGGTTGCTATCTAAATAAATGAAGAAGTTCAGGTAAATTTTTTTGTTGACAATGTGTTCATTTATACTGTTACCATGTCAATCTTTTCGTGAAATATTTGTGTTTTGGTTTATTGTTTTCAATAAAGAACCATTTGAGTCGAGCAAGACAAAATTTTAACCCCCCCCCCCCCCACAAAATTTGATGATTTACGTTTCAAAGTGTATAAAAACAAAAAATCGAATAAAAAAACGCTGAAAATTATTACACAAAGGTTTATTTTTTTCTATATAGATCACTCGTTTGTAAAGAACACGGCCTTGCCATTGTCACTACCTACCATGTACATACAGCCTCTTTCAAGATTCACACTCGTGTTTTTTATTCATCCCAAGTCCAACCCTTAAATTCAGGTAGGGAGCGAACGGTTTGTCCTACAGGGCTCCGCGTGGTCTCTAAAAATTCTATAGAATCTTAAATTGAAGGAAAAACAATACCTTTATGTCGAAATTTTTTGGGTTAGGGCGTTTTCAAAATTTAAAAAATTCAATTTTGAACCCTTAGAAGTGACCTACATCAACCAAAATCTTCGGGGCACAACTAGACCCCAAATGGAGCCCACATACCAAATTTCATCAAAATCGGTCAATGCTAAGTGGCAAAAGTGCCGCGTACGGCGGACGGACGGCCAAATTTTTATTCGATTTTTGGATTCTACGTACCTTGAAACGTAAACCATAAGGGTTGACATTTTAAAAACGCCCTACCTCAAAAAATTTTGATATAAAGGTATTGTTTTTCCATCAATTTAAGTTAGTATTGAATTTTTAGAGACCACGCGAAGCCCTGTAAGACAAACCGTTCGCTCCCTACGAAAATTTAAGGGTTGGACTTACGATAAGTCAGAAACACGAGTGAGAATCGCAAAAGAGGCCTAATCTCCGTTCAAATTATAGCTGACCGAAATGCGATCGCTATAGGTACGTGGTGACCATGGAGAAGCCGTGTTATTTGCTGACGAGTGATCTATGTGGAAAAAAATAAACCATTGTGTAATAATTTGCAGCATTTTTGTTGTAAAATTCCACGAGAAATCAGAATCTTTAAGGGGGTCTCAGTCGGTCGCTTGTTCCGGGTTAGTATTTCAGAAAATTACCAACGCTCAAACTTTAAAAATCTACGATTTTTCTCAAATTTTCTACGATTTTTGGTATTTTTGGTATTTATTAGTGCATCAGCCTAGGGGATTGAAGAACTAAAATATTGCCGCTGGAATCATCAAAATTAAACGATAATGAGGAATTTCACCGAATTCTGTTTGCATTTTTCCTGAATAGTTAATGGTGTGGGATAGATGAAAATTGGGTTGATTTCGGAAAATAAGTCTCCTGTTATTTTTGGGAGACAGTCAAAATTTATGATTTCAAAAAATAACCGGGAAAACTGACCTCTTCAACGTTAAGCAGGAACGCTCGCTGATTGGCTGTTCGGATCGCCGTCTCCTCCCAGTGTTGCCCGACGGTACGACGAAATCGTGTTTTCTAAGAGGAAAGTTATCAAACAAAATCTTGCTTTTTCTATTGACATTTTCATGTCTTTGCTTTGGCACATAAACTGAAAAATCGTCACGAAAACTAAGCAAGTCTTGCTCACGCGACCAATAAATACATTTCATAGTCTATTACATTGCTCACTAGTCTATTAACAACTAGATTGTTGCGTAGAGAACAATCAACTGTTTTCTTATTTTGATGCTTGGGTACGTGAACTAACAACCTTACTTCACTACCTTGTTGTGTAGTGGTTGACATGAAAATGTCCCAATGTGTTGCAGACTCCTATGCAAGCATTTAAAATTGAGTTTCTTCAAAAGATTTATAGTGATATATCGTTTTATAGCCAACGGAATTTTGAGCTGAAAACTGTTCTGAAAAACTGCCAATTTGGTAGACATCTTACAATAATTGATTCGGTATCCACCAGCCTCCTATTGAGAGAACTCTGTATACAATTATTACACAATGGTTTTTTTTCTTCAGTTTTTCGATTTCTAACTTTACTGGTTTTGTGAAATGTTGCCTCTGAGGTCTGTATGAAGTGAGATTTAACGATCTCAGCGCTTCAAGTGGCCGCAAATGAACTATTCCAGGTTGTCGTCATCCTCCCGGTTTTTTTAAAACGTTCATATTTTCTACACTGTTTTGTTTATTCGTAAATTAGGAAGTTCGGGCTGAAAGTTTCTCCGTAGGGGGTTTTTCGAGGTGCTGAATCCGATTTTGGTGTAAAAAATAGTAAATTACGACATGGTGAAATTCCTCATTGGCAACGAAAAATCGGAACAACTTAACTGAATAAACGGGTTTTCCCATTTTTCGTCGGCCCATATGTTTGAAGTGATTAATATTTAATGAATTTAGAAACTTTTTGTGAGAGGAGAAAATGAACACTCACTGACAAAACGTGAAGATATGGGAAACTACTGAGTCCCGCGCCCCCTTAATACGAAAGTTATCTTTATTTATTTGTACAATTCGCTTGTTTTGGTTCTAATTGGTTGATCATTTCTAGTGGAAACACACCTGAGACGAGAGGAACCGCTTTCGTGGTTTACGAAGACATTTTTGATGCCAAGAACGCCTGCGATCATTTGTCGGGCTTCAACGTCTGCAACAGATACCTCGTAGTTCTCTATTACCAGGTAATGTATCCGTTATTTACTCGAAGGTATCCTTGAGCTTCTTGTTATTGGGGTGGACGCTGTTTTGATGGCGTGAGATCGAAAATACGAAAAAAATCTTAAGAGAAAAAAGTCCGATTTTAAGGGGGTCAAGAATAAAAGTCACAAATTAGTTGTAGAATCGAACCCTGGCCGGTGGTACGACCTTAACCGTTACACCCTGTATAGATCACTCGTCTGCAAAGGACAGGGCTTTGCCATGTCTACCACCAACCAACATGAAGAAAAACATCGATCGCATTTCGGTCAGCTAAAATTCTAACGGAGATCAGGCCTCTTTTGCGATTCACACTCGTGTTTCTGATTTATCGTACGTCCAACCCTCAAGTTCTCGTAGGGAGCGAATGGTTTGTCCTACAGAGCTCCGCGTGGTCTCTCCAAATTCTAAAAATTCAATTCTAACTTAAATTGATGGAAAAACAATACCTTCATATCAAAATTTTTTGAGTTAGGGCGTTTTCAAAAAATTCAGCTCTTATTTTTGAATCATTAGAAGTGACCTACATCAACCAAAATCTTCGGGGCACAACTAGACCCCAAATGGAGCCGTCCGTACGCCGTCCGCGGCACTTTTGCCACTTAGCATTGACCGATTTTGATGAAATTTGGTATGTAGGCTCCATTTGGGGTCTAGTTGTGCCCCGAAGATTTTGGTTGATGTAGGTCACTTCTAAGGGTTCAAAAATGAATTTTGAAATTTAGAGAATTCAAGGGTCGGACTTACGATAAATCAGAAACACGAGTGAGAATCGCAAAAGAGGCCTAATCTCCGTTAGAATTTTTGCTGACCGAAATGCGATCGCTGTTTTTCGTCATGTTGGTTGGTGGTAACTGGCAAAGCCGTGTTCTTTGCAGACGAGTGATCTATATGGAAAAATAATAAAACTCCTTAGAGTAATAATTTGCAGCATTTTATTCGATTTTCGGATTCTACGTACCTTGAATCGTAAACCATCAAATTTTGAGGGAGGGTTAAAAAAAAATTTCTTGATCGATTCCAAAGGTTCGTTATTGAAAACTAGCTGAAAAGCCTACTAAACGTAGGCAAAAACGATTCCTCCGACTCCCCCCACCCCCAAATCCTCCGACTCCCATTCCGCAGACTCTCCCCCGCTCCCACGACCCCTCCGTGCATACCTACCTACATACAGTTGGCGTTTTATGTATATCTAATAATATAAAACGCCAACCGTATGTAGGTAGGTATGCACGGAGGGGTCGTGGGAGCGGGGGAGAGTCTGCGGAATGGGAGTCGGAGGATTTGGGGGTGGGGGGAGTCGGAGGAATCGTTTTTGCCTGCTTTTAGTAGGCTTTTCTGCTAGTAGATTGATAATAAACCAAAAAAGTGGGTGTGGCACATAGCTTCATCGTATCCATAACCCGATTATAGATGATCCGATGCATAGTTGTTAATCTCAGAACACCAATCTCTAAGTACCTTCCACTACCCTCATAGGGGACCATCTACACGCTAATCTGGACAATCCTAGAAAATTTCATCAAATTCGGATGAAAAATGTAAGTGAGTAGTGATTGGATCAAAAAATTTCTCAGTAAGGCTGGGAGTCGAACCTGGGACTCCTGGGTGTGAGTCAGAATCGCTGCGTCTGCTACAAGGATTTTACGTTCGCGCATGAGCATCGGCTACTATCAGTCCGGGGGTGATTATTTTCATAGGGGACCGGCTACATACCAACCCGCACAATCCCTGAAAATTTCATAGAAATCGGACAATAACTTCGTATAGTTATGCGCGTTACAAGGAAATCATGACAGACAGACACACAGACACTGAACCAAAATTGTTCAGGACGGTCTAAAACGTAAAACGCGAGTGGAAATTTTGATTTTGGAGGACTTTTTTTTCATCCTTGAAAAGTGAAAACAAAGCTTCCGCTACCTTGGTAGACTCGGAAGCAATATTATCCGATTTCTAGGTGGTACGTTCCAAATTTTGAGTTTTTTAGTTTGATATATTCGGCATATCAACACCTTCTGAAAGTCCCAAATTCCCCCGCGCACTTCTTGTACCTTCAATGCTGATGTTTGATGATTGACGTTATTTTTTCACAGGCAAACAAAGCTTTCAAGAGGGTGGATGTCGACAAGAAGAAGGAAGAGTTGGACAAAATGAAAGCCAAATACGGAATCAATACCGAAGAAAAATAATTTATTGCGAATCATTCCGACGTTAACATTAATTTATGAGCTAGGTACAATGTAAATATAAGTTTTTTACGCAGTAACGAGTACTTTCTTTCTTTATACAAACCGCTTCGAAAAAAAGGATTATCTTTCTCCATCGCCAAGGGTGAACATTGTGAGGGATGGCTGAAATAGTTATCCAAACAATATTGTTCAAACAGATAAACTCTGCTAATACAGGGTGTCCCCGAAAACGTTCCCCCCATGCTAAAATCGTCCAGGTATTGGTAAAAAAAAAATTTTATTTTTTGAATCTTCATGATTTTTCCCAAGGATCTCAAATATTACCACGGTGCGCACGTGCGCAATCGTGCGCAACGCACACCAACTTCGTTTTTTCAAATGAGACCCCCATTTTTTATTGCAGATTCGGATTCTACGTGAAATTTCATGAACATTTCACCCCTAAACCGATTTTTTTGTTGCGCGCAACCCACTCAGTGCGCGCTCAAAGATGCGCAACCGCAAGGTTGTGTCAAAATGTGCATGTACGAAGTACCTAAGTGTGGCACATGATATTGTAGTATTTTTTTACGCTGAATCACGTGGTGATGTTAGTTTCTTGATTTTATTGCATTTTTATCAAATTATCGACGAAAAATGAACTTTTTTAAAAGGAAAATTGCATTTTTACTCATTGCGCATCTTCTGTGCCCATCCGTTAACTTCATCCTTATTAATAAATTGAAATTTATGTTTTGACATTAAAAAAAAAAAAACACTCCGATCGCACGTAATTTATTGCAGTATTCTAGAGAACCTTGATTCATATCTACCGATATGTAGCTATGATTTTGTTTACTGGTTGCAGCGTTGCATTTTTTTGTGATAAAAAAAAGTGCCGCGAAAAATTCCTTGACCCCCAGCCAAAAGACATGTCCATGTCAAAACGATTGTTTATCACACTGGACTCTTCACTAGTAATTTCACAAGGACTCTCTACTTGTAATTTTTCGTGAAAAACACGTCCTGTCTACTTGAAAATCTTTTTTCGGTTATCTTGGAAAAAAGTTTTCAAATGGACAGGGTGGTTTTGCCCTTAAAAAATGCAATTTTCCTTTTTTTAAATTCGTTTTTCGTCGATAATTTGATAAAAATGCAGCACAATCAAGAAACTAACATCACCACGTGATTCAGCGTAAAAAAATACTAAAATATCATGTATCACACTTAGGTACTTCGTACATGCACATTTTGACACAACCTTGCGGTTGCGCATCTTTGGGTTGCGCGCAACAAAAAAATCGGTTTAGGGGTGAAATGTTCATGAAATTTCACGTAGAATCCGAATCTGCAATAAAAAATGGGGGTCTCATTTGAAAAAACGAAGTTGGTGTGCGTTGCGCACGATTGCGCACGTGCGCAATGCGCACCGTGGTAATATTTGAGATCCTTGGGAAAAATCATGAAGATTCAAAAAATAAAATTTTTTTACCACTACCTGGACGATTTTAGCATGGGGGGGGGGGAACGTTTTCGGGGACACCCTGTATAATGAATATTTGTCAACTGATCGGGAATGAGGTCTTGAGAAATAAAACTCCTTCTTTGCCGAGCTTTCGGTGAATTCATCACCTTCTTCAGAGCTTGATGTAATTAACACGGTTTTTATAGCTGAAATAATGATTTATATACCCCCCCCCCCTTTTTTTCATTTTACCTGCAATAGTTCCAAATTTCACTTTCCACCAGTTATGGTTATACAGGATGTATGCCCTGCTAAAATCGTCCAAATAGTGGTAATTTTTTTTTTAACCTTGATTTTCCCCAAGGATTTTAAATATGACCATGGAGCGTATTGCGCACGTGCGCAACTTTGTTTTTTTTTTTTTCAAATGAGACCCCCCATTTTTTATTACAGATTCGAATTCTACGTGAAATTTCGTGAACATTTCATCCTTCAATTGAATCGATGAGAATAAAAACAGTACAAGTCCATTTTTGACGATTGTTGAAAAATGGCTTTTTGTAGGTTGTAACCAGTAGAACTACGCATTGAGCACAAGAGCAGTATGCTAACCACACTCGAAAGTATAATATCTGATAAATTTATCAATCCTTAAACACACTGAGAGTGATTCATACAAGAACCAAACCTTTGACACCTGATATCTCGATAAGCTGATTGGGGACATGTACCTACTGTTGTCATTCTCATCGATTCAATTGATGTTTTGTTAATCAAAGATGCCCAACTGCGAGGTTGCATCAAAATGTGCGGGTACTAAGTACCCAAGTGTGACACATGATATCGTCGGCTTACAAGTGAAATTCACTAAGTCAATTTTTTTCAATTTCCGGTTTATTTGCTACTCCTATGTATTTTTTGACGCCCGAACGATTGGTGAAGTCGTTTTTGAGATCCGAGGAACGGTTTCCAAGGAAACTTCAAAACTGTATCAAAACTGACTTCACCAATCGTTCGGGCGTCAAAAAATACATAGGAGTAGCAAATAAACCGGAAATTGAAAAAAAATTGACTTAGTGAATTTCACTTGAAGGGTCACGGGGAAAAAGGATCAAACTCCAATTTTTGGCCGAATTGAGATAGACACGCCATCGTGTAGCTTGGGAGGAGTAGAACCGAAGGGGTGTTTCACTTTGTGGAAGAAAGATCGCATTCATTCTTTTTAAAGCCAAAACAAATATGGGGCTCCGGGGAAAAAGGATCAGATACTGTGCGCTCGCAGGGAAGAAAGATCAGTGTCCAATTTAAAGACCCCTTCCCTCGCCTTTGCATGAGTTGTACGGCATCACACCAAAGATTCATCAAGCACAAAAGCTCCTACTTTTGAAGATACCAGACAGTTTTCACAACCTCTTCTACCTCGAAGAAGAAGACTTCAGTACCAAAAGCAGCTGTAACATTGGGAAACCTTCACAACGGCCCCATACCCGTCAAAACCAGCAAAATCAAAGGACACTTGTGTCAGTTTCTCGTCAACCCCGGTGTTAACATTTTCTGAGTCACTGTCCAACAGGTTGGGGAATGTAGGAGATGATGACGCCATTTCATATTGCGACGATCCTTTAGATGAATGATTTATTTATTGATTTTTTGCCTTTTTGCACTTAATGTTTTGTATAAAACTATACCTAATTTGGAAAATTAAGCCACTTTTTGCCCAACATTTTCCTGTCAAATGTAACAGTTTGTCAAATAAACAATAGGTAACATGGTGATGTAATTTTAGGTAATATGGTGACCGGAACGCGGATATTTGTGGGGAAAAAAGATCAAAGTCCTTACCTTGTTTGAAATTTCTAATTATTTCTGGAAATTATCTTCGACCTACTTAATTTTCTTTCTTGCCACTTGAACATAATTAAATTCCTGGTCAGGTGGCCCAAACAGTTCATTTTTTTAATGCATAGCGTCTGTCTGGGACGACTTCAAACTTTGTTTTTCGATTTTCTCGGAATTAGGAAAGGAGGAGTCTGATCCTTTTTCCCCGTGACCCTTCACTTGTAAGCCGACGATATTTTAGTATTCTTTAACGCTGAATCACCTGGTGATGTTAGTTTCTTAATTTGACTGCATTTTGATCAAATTATCGACTAAAAATGAACTGTTTTAAAAAGAAAATGGCCTTTTTACTCACTATTTGAAGACATCTTCAGTTAATTTTTGAATCTTTATGACCTACCATCCTGTCTACTTGAAAATCTTTTTCCGATTATCTTGGAAATTTTTTTTTAAGTAGACAAGATTGTTTTGCTCTTTAAAAATGCCATTTTCTTTTTAAAACAGTTTATTTTTGGACGAAAATTTGATAAAAATGCAGTCAAATTAAGAAACTAACATCACCAGGTGATTCTGCGTTCAAAAATACTAAAATATCATGTGTCACACTTGGGTACTTTGTACCTGCACATTTTGACGCAACCTCGCATTGCCCATCTTTGAGCGCGTGCTGAGCGGGTTGCGCGCGATAACAAAACATCAATTGAGGGACGAAATGCTCATGAAATTCCACGTAGAATTCGAATCTGTAATAAAAAATGGGGGGTCTCATTTGAAAAAACAAAGTTGGTGTGCATTGCGCGTGTGCGCAATACGCTCCGTAGTCATATTTAAGATCAGAGATGGGCGAAATCTTATTCATAAATACGACTATGAATACAAATTATATCTGCGATGAATACGAATACAGGTATGAATACGAATACAATTGTTTTCACACTTTGAATACGATTTTTTCCCGTATTCGTATTTTGAACACGGTTTTATCATTTTTTCTATGACTTCCCCAAATCGATTTTTTTTTTACGATTTTCCCTGAAAACTTTTTTTATGATTTTCTCCCGAACTCTGAACATATTTACGGCCTAACATTGTCAAAATAATCAATCGAAATTCGAAACGCTCACCAATTCTTATAGGATTTTTCACGCAGAATCGAATGAGACCAACCCCAGGTCGCTACGACCAACCGAATAAAAAGTACGACGAAATGTCCGCAGAAAATCGTATTTTTTTAAAACGATTAGCACTGGTTAAAAAATTATGATTTTCACCGGACATTTCGTCGTACTTTTTATTCGGTTGGTCGTAGCGACCTGGGGTTGGTCTCATTCGATTCTGCGTGAAAAATCCTATAAGAATTGGTGAGCGTTTCGAATTTCGATTGATTTTGACAATGTTAGGCCGTAAATATGTTCAGAGTTCGGGAGAAAATCATAAAAAAGTATGATTTTTAGGGAAATTCGTTTAAAAAATTCGATTTTTGGGGAAATTATAGAAAAAATTATAAAATCGTATTCAAAATACGAATACGGGGGAAAATCGTATTCAAAGTGTGAATACAATTGTATTCGTATTCATAATCATAAAATCGCAGATAATATCTGCGAAAATCATATTATGATTTGTATTCATAATCGTATTTATGAATAAGAATTCGCCCATCTCTGTTTGAGATCCTTGGAAAAATCATGAAAATTTAAAAAAAATGTTTACCACTATCTGGACGATTTTAGAAGGGGGGGGGGAGTTTTCGGGGACATCCTGTATAATATACATTACGGGGAAGGGCCCTCAGTAGAGGTCCTCACCCCCACCACAGCCTTTCACCCCCGAGACGAGAGGCCATTTTAAAAAAGAAAAACAGTCTTGTCTAGATCCTCAACTGGAGGTGACAACCACGTGTGTCTCATAGTGGGAGCTAGGCGATAATATTCCGATTTGTTTCCAATGTAAAATTCGTTCAAATATTGTGTGCTAAAAATCATTACAGTGTTAAAGACAAAAAAAAAGTGTTTTCAATAAAAACCAAGTTACTCAGTATAGTTCGTGAAATATTTCTACTCCCAACGCAAATGGCTGATCCTGAACATTTTGAGAATGGTGTGTACGAGGTGAGAGAAGATGGGGAGATTTCTGACGAAGACCTTCACCCTACACACCAGTCTCCGACATCAGAAGAGGCGATTCGACCCACAGATGAAGAAAATTCGAGGTATTTTCGTCAAATACGCCAATCCATGGATTTCCAAGGTTCGTCTTTTCAAGATATTTTGCGTAGTAAGCATGAGAAGAGGGGAAGAGGGGGTACATTGCCGTCCTCAGAGCCTCACACGTCGCAGCATTACCAACCTAATGCTGGTCCGCAAGAAATATCCCTTCATCAGAGTCCTTCCCACAATTTTTTGAAATCCATGATGGACTCACAGGCGCGCACTCTTCAGGACTTCCTTCAAACTCTCGTGGAGCGCCTTCCTCAACAAGATAATGCAGTTCGTTTGTTTACTTTGCCAGAGTTTGACCCTGAAATCAAGGGCATCGACCCTAGAGCTTGGCTCACAACAGCTGACTACTGCATTCGTGAAAATCCTCGTTCAGGCAGTAAATTGATTCTCACACTAAGTAAATCTCTGAAAGGTTCAGCAGCTCGTTGGCTTTCGCAAATATCATACCCAGAAATCACTTGGGAGGATTTCAAAATTCTATTCACCTCAGAGTTTGACCTTGTTGACACTCCAGCTTCCATCATTGCCTCTCAATTAAATTCCTCGCCTAAGGAAAATTAATCTTATGTCGCCTATGCCACAAAAATGTTGGGTACTCTCAATGCACGCCTCAACAACATGAACTCACAAGAAATTTTGATATCAATGGTACTTGCACATCTTTCAAAATTTGATAAGAGAATTCGCCACATCGCTTACACTGGAAAAGTGACTAACAGAGAGACACTTTTGAAAGAACTTCAGGCACTTCCTTATGGAGGTAAACGTCAAGCCAATTTTTCTCATGATACTCCAGAAGCTAAGAGACACAAAGTTTCCGACAATTACTATAGTACACCTTCGACATCTTCACAACCGGTCTGTCATTTTTGTAAACGACCAGGACATAAAATTTCTGACTGCCGTACCAAGCAGCGATCGCAGTCTAGCTCCCGACCAAGTATCAATGTCTCACGATCCAACGGAAACTCCCTTCAACTAAACCCTCACGACAAAGTACTTGCTTGCTTTACTTGTGATTCGACTGATCATCTCGCCAACCGATGTCCCAACCGAGGAAAGTCTTCATTCTCAAGGCCTAAAGGAGGAGGCCAATACTCTGGAAACAAGCCGAAGACTCAGGAGAAGAACGTCAACCTATGTGAAGTCAACCCACCTGGACATCTCACACACAAAGGTCAGGTTTTTCAGTTTTCATTTGATTCTGGTTCTGAGTGTAGCCTTATGCGTGATACTATTAAATCAAAATTTTCTGGACCTATTTTCGAAACTCCTGTCATATTGAGTGGTATTGGTTTAGCCAAAATTACTAGTACAAGTCAAATTGTGGTAGATGTCATAATTAACGACATTCATCTTCAAATATGCTTTCATATTGTTCCATCACAACACATTACTTCTGATTTAATTTTGGGCAGAGAAATTCTTGCTCAAGGAGTTAAAGTGATATTAACTTCTGATTCTTGTAATTTTGTTCCTTCAGATTTGCCTCTAGCCAAACCTTCAAGTTCTCATAAATCTAAAAGCACTAAAGACCATTTCAATCCTAAAATCACACAGCCACCAACAGAAGACATTTTACCTGTAGTTTCTGATTTATTGAGTGATGAAGTTGCTATGGACACAAATAATGAAATTTCTGATGTTCCTTGTGACACACATTCCATCGATTTATTTGTAGAGTCTGTTACACACCATTTTAGTGACACTATTGCTACCAAGAATTTTGATAACATTACTACTGAAATTCCGAATAGTCAAAAACCCCAGCTTATTGCTATATTGCAGAAGTATCATACATTTTTCACTGACGGCTTACCACATACTCGAGTTACAACAGGTGAACTACAGATTCGACTGAAGGATCCATCAAAAATTGTTGCACGAAGGCCATATCCACTATCACCCACTGATAAGAAATTAGTTCGTGAACACATAGCTGCACTTGAAGCTGCAAAAATAATTCGAAAAAGTAATTCTCCATTTGCTAGCCCAATTCTTCTAGTTCCTAAAAAGAATGGAAAGTTGAGAATGGCCTGTGACTACAGAATTTTAAATTCCAATACGATTGCAGAACACCATCCTTTGCCTTTAATCAAAGATCTTATTATGAGATTAGCAGGAGCACATTATTTCACAACACTAGATATGGCTAGTGGTTTCCATGCTATTCCTGTGCACCCTGATTCGATTGAAAAGACTGCAATAGTTACACCAGATGGGCAATTTGAATTCTTAGCAATGCCATTTGGCTTAAGAAATGCTAGTTCAGTTTATCAGAGGGCCGTGACTACTGCTTTAGGTCCACTTGCTGAATCTTATGTTACAGCATTTATTGATGATTTGATGATAGTGTCGTCCACAATTGATGAAGCTTTAGAAAGACTGGACCATGTGTTGGATGTTTTAACACGTGCTGGTTTCTCCATCAATGCTTCCAAATGTTCATTTGTCATGACTAAGACCCAATATCTTGGATATGAAGTTAGTGAAGGTGAGATTCGTCCAAGCAGTACAAAAATTAAAGCATTAACAGCTCTTCCACCACCTTCTTCAGTTCACTCTCTAAGACAGTTTATAGGATTAGCATCATATTTTAGACAATTCGTACCTGGCTTTTCAATAATAGCAAAACCTTTATATGAACTCTTATCTGCTAAATCTAACTTGATATGGTTACCCCAACACGAAGAAGCCCGACAGAAAATAATTTCTTATCTAACATCAGAGCCAACCTTAATGATTTTTGATCCCAATTATCCCATTGAACTCCACTGTGATGCATGCTCAATTGGTTACGCTGGCATTTTGATCAACATTGTGCATAAACGTCCTCGTGTTGTTGGATACTTTTCCAAGCGTACAACACATTGTGAAATGAGCTACCATAGTTATGAACTAGAAACCCTTGCTGTTGTTAGATCAATTGATCATTTCCACTCGTATCTTCAGTACCATAAATTTACAGTGGTTACCGATTGTCAGTCACTAAAGGAGAGTTATCTCAAACAAAATTTGAACACCCGTGTACATCGATGGTGGTGTTACTTGCAAGCTTTCGATTTCAAAATTGAATTTAGATCCAACCGTCGCATGCAGCATGTAGACTATTTATCAAGGCATCCTCTTTCAGATGATTCACATAGTGTCCAGATAACTGAAATTAGTGAACCTGGAGATAAAGCTCTGATTTTTCAAAAAGATCCCCAAAATTTAGCATCTTCTCATCAAACAAATAATGTACAACCTTTGATAGAACCCAATTCCAACAAAGATACATTAGATTCCAACTTACAACAAATGCCAGTCATGGAAGTAAATCTGCTCGAACTTCCTGAAAATTGGATGATACTAGCACAAGCACAAGACACTGAAATAGCTGAAATTAGATCCAAATTTGAAAACAATGAATTACCTGAGGATATTTGCAACACTTACGAGATTAGATCAGGTATATTGTGCAGAAAGGTACAACGCAATATTCGTACTCGTACTGTACCTATAGTTCCACATGCTTACAAATGGGCTATCGTAAATAACTTTCACGAAAGTCTGACACATCTAGGATGGGAAAAGACACTGGAAAAAGTAGCAGAATATTATTGGTTCAGGAACATGTCCAAGTATGTTCGAAAATTTGTAGAGAACTGCTTGACTTGCAAAATTGCCAAAACTCCGTCTGGGAAGACCCAAGTTCGTTTGCACCCAATTCCCAAAATTCCAATTCCGTTTCACACTGTGCACATAGACATCTCAGGTAAATTGACTGGAAAGAACGATTCCAAAGAATATGTTATTGTAATGGTAGATGCTTACACTAAATACGTTCTATTGCACCACACCAGAAGACTTGACACTAATAATGCCATGAGTGCGGTGCGACACTTGATTTCTCTCTTTGGAACACCCACTCGAATTATAGCTGACCAAGGACGCTGTTTTACGAGTCGCGAATTTCAACAATTTTGCACACAAAATCAAATGGAACTACATCTAATTGCCACTGGCGCAGCTAGAGCTAACTCTCAAGTAGAAAGAGTTATGGCTGTTTTGACAAACATGTTAACTGTTACAGAATTAGGTGAAAAGACTTGGCAAGAAGCTATTCCAGACATTCAACTTTCATTAAATTGCACTATAAATCGTGTCACTCGTGCATCACCCTTGGAAATGCTCATAGGAAAAGTTGCTAAACCTCCATCATTAATAACACCAGATAATGACATAATTGAAACAAATTCTCAGATTGATTTACAAGCTGTAAGGGAACATGCCACTCAAAACATGCTCAAAACAGCTCAATATGACAAGGAACGGTTTGACAAAACAAAAGCTACTGTTCAAGTACTATCTGTAGGTGATCATGTTTTAACTCAGAATGAACCAAGAAACCAGACTAAATTGAGTCCTAAATTCAAGGGACCTTTCAAGATCGTAAAAGTTTTGAAGAATGATCGATACCTATTACAATCATTGAGGGGTAATCGTACTTACACTTACCCTCATGATCGCATTAGGAAGGTACCACATCCTATTGAAAACCCTGGAAATGATTTAGATAATGATGTTGAACCAAATGACAATATTCCGGGCACTTCAACTTCAGATTGAATGCATACTTTATTGATTGATACGCTCACTGATTATTTTTCTGATTTACTATGAATGTGTAGTAGTAGCAATGAGAACAGCATCAATTCGGCACACAAATCTATTTGGGGCAATTTTAAAGTTCATGGATTCCAGTATGTGATACATTGTTTTTCCTGTGTGGCACATGGTATAGCTCTTGATACAATTATGGCTAATAGCCATATGAATCTTAATTTCTTTATTCCACGTATGGACGTTGGTTGATTCCTGATTGTAAGCCACAGGTGCAATTTCAGCACATGGGCCAGTGCTCAGCCTTGCTGCGTAAGTCGCTGACATGTCTGGGTTGTAGGTCTGCGCTAATTGTCTCACCAAATACGTTCCAATATTGTGGATGACAACTGTTTAGATCCAATGGAAGATACTGTGAGTGATCTCAGTCACACTATTTGCTATGGCTTCGTTGTATGCCACTTATGGATTACACTTCACCATTGTTGATTACCGTGCTTTTTGTCGTCACCTATCAGAGCTATGACCATCTACATTCGCTTTTCATCACGTTGCTTTTGCTTCTCTGCCACATGTGCAGTATGATTGTAACTTGCCAGTGCTCTCTTTGACATTGCTTTTCGCCAGTGCTTTCAGGCTGTGCGACTCCCACTATTGAGATTTCTTGCTATGCTACTACTCATTCTTTGCTACTGCTGTACCCTACCACCATTTTGTTCTCGGCTTCCCTTGCTGTCAGTATGGCCGAGTGAGATACCCTACGAATGCTACTGGGTTTCCTTTACTCTTTTCAGATCTGGTGTCCGGGACGTCCACCGTTTCCAGGATGGCCGTTACGGGGAAGGGCCCTCAGTAGAGGTCCTCACCCCCACCACAGCCTTTCACCCCCGAGACGAGAGGCCATTTTAAAAAAGAAAAACAGTCTTGTCTAGATCCTCAACTGGAGGTGACAACCACGTGTGTCTCATAGTGGGAGCTAGGCGATAATATTCCGATTTGTTTCCAATGTAAAATTCGTTCAAATATTGTGTGCTAAAAATCATTACAGTGTTAAAGACAAAAAAAAAGTGTTTTCAATAAAAACCAAGTTACTCAGTATAGTTCGTGAAATATTTCTACTCCCAACGCAAATGGCTGATCCTGAACATTTTGAGAATGGTGTGTACGAGGTGAGAGAAGATGGGGAGATTTCTGACGAAGACCTTCACCCTACACACCAGTCTCCGACATACAGATAAATATACACAATTAGATATTATCTAATATCTATAAATTTCTCAACTACTGGTTTGTTGATTGACGCTGATGTGATGTTCACACGGTAAATCATCCTTTGAGCCCTGAAGGTGATAAATTCACCGAAAGCTCGACTAAGGAGGAGTTTTATTTCTCAAGATCTCATTCCCGATCAGTTGAAAATAATTGTTATTGGGTCGATCATCATATTTGCTGTTAATAAAATGAATTTTAGAAAAAGGCAATAGTTACGTGCGAAAACTGTTACTAAATATGGGAGGAACTAGTCAAAAATGGCGGCTGCTTTGATTGAACCAGTTTCTCGCTGGTGGAAAACTGGTGGATTCTATCCAATATCCGACATATTGGATAGAATCAGTACGAGTATCTTAGTGCAGGCTTCTTTGATCATACATACAATACCCGTCCTGACAACATTACCAGCTTTGAATCAGCTTCTCCCTCCTGGTTGGAAACTGGTAAAAGCAAAGTTTCCAATCTGGAATCAGTTTTCCTACTTGCTTCTAGTGAAATGAGCATAAAGTGGAAAACTGATTCAAAATTATTTTGGGCCGATGTAGGCTTTGAGAAACTGGTCTAATCAGTGGTCGCCATGTTGGAACATACCATCAGAATTTTGTTCGACTGAACAATATTAGGTGCGCTGCGCAATGTATTATGCCGCCACTGGGGGCAACTAATCGTACATAAATATTTTTACACTGTACAAGTGAATGGTTTCTCCGAAGTCAGAAATTTGTCTTCCGACCGAGAAGAGCCTAACAACTGATACTACTACTAGGATTTCAACTATTTCCGTGTTATTTCTTCTTCAGTTCCTCGAATACTTTGTCTATGTGAATCCAACGCAGCTTTTTTCCATCGATGAGGTCCTCCAACTCTGTCGAGTCCAGCATGTGCATCTGCAACAGAGGTGATGTGTCCTGTACTGTTTTTGATTTAATATTTTCAACAATGAACCTCAGAAATAGAAAAATCAAGGGAAAACCCAAATATTGTGAGATCCAAAAACTGAATAAAACAAATTGGGAAATTTGCCTCAATATTAGATTCTGCAATTTCAAGTCAAATCCTATATTAGGGCCCTAGATTAACGAATAACACCAGGAATACCCAAGGGAAAAAAGTACCGTAGAAAAAATGCCCAAACAAGTGAAGCCTCTGTCAAAAAACATTGCGAAAATCGAGGAAGGCTGAGCACAGAGTAATGGAGACAAGTTAACAGAGAAGAAAGCCAACGTTAAAATGGTGTGCAAGCATTTTTGAGGCTGCCTCAGTTGCGCTATCTACTTTCAGCTAGGATTGAGGAACTACTATGGAAGTGGTGGCGAGGGGGAGGCCACACTTCATACCGCTTCTTTTCAAATCCTTTCGAATGACCAGAAATTGAAAACTTTTCGTTTCATCATCATTTAGATTTGCAAAAATTACTTGGAAAAACCAATCGAGGCAAAAAGTATTTTCAGAGTTCCTCATGCAGTTGTTGTTGTCCCTATCGCCAGTAGTTCAAATATTCAATTGACAACTGCCACCCAAAGAAACGTTTGAAACCCAGTGTATTATTGAAAATCGCTCGTTTTTTTCATACATATCGCAAATATAACTGAATGTTATCAAATTAATTACTTAGATGCAGCCGGTAATGCACCAAGGAGAAAAATATGTGATAAACAAGGTGACTTGTTGTGATGAGGTTGGGAACTAGTGATTATGAACGCTATCTGTTGCTTTCCGCTATAACTACGTCCTGGAGCTCCACCAATCAGAATGCTTCTCGGGCTCCCAGATTCAGCTTTCAGCCCAGTGAGGCTGAGGGATGACGGCTACATCACCCTCAGGGTTTCCTCCCGCAGAACAACGCAAGAACTGACCGAATTCACACTGCTGTGCTCTGGCGATGCTTGAAAGAAGCAAATAGTATCAAATAACGTCAACAGGTAGAGTTGTAGGCGCCTTTGTGACCACATGAAAACCACACAAGACTCAAAGAATGTGATTCAAATAACGTAACTAACACTAATATTGGTCCTAATAAGAGAAGGTGAAGACTAATGATACTTGATAAACTAGTAGGTAGAATCGTATTGTAAAAAAGAGTGAGTAAAATTGCTTGTTTTGGTCACTTTTGCGTCTGCATTCTTCCTTCTCCTAGTCGCACACTCCTTTGTTCAACAATGTAAGCTAGAGTTTAATTTATGCTTCCAGAGGTAGCACTACTGTAGTAAGTGGCAAATTCCCCTACAAAGTGACTCTTCATGAATGGAATCAGATTGGTTAGAAGGGCGGATACGTCACAACATGGCTGCCCTCATATATAGATTGCCACTACATTTAAAATTTCCATCTTCCTTAAATTCTCTGAACTTTTTGGATGCTTTTTCGAGCAGCGCAATATGGTTTTTCTTCAGTGAACCCTCTATTGAAAAAAAAATTTAAAAATATGAGGCAACACTATATTTTACCGTACCAGTGGACCAAAATTAATAAGATTCAGTCTTTGGAGTCTAGTTGTACCCCGAAACATTAGGTTACTCCCACTCAATTCTAAGGAGTGATGAATAGGGTAAGACAATTTCAGAACTAGGTACTTATTATACTTTCACATAATTGTAATACTTTATTTTTGACGGGCCTCAAAACTGAAGGTGCGAAGATGCGACGATTTTTTGTATGTTTGCACCCTGCATTTCTTAATTCTGGTACCAATCTGCAAGAAAGGAGGTCTGATTTCACGACGGCATAATGAAGTAAGGGATGTTCTTGGTGAACTTATGACGTCGGGATGAGGGAATTGTTGTAAGGAGCCCATTATCAGAGGAACTTGGGTGTGGGAGTCACAGAGGGCAGCATTATTTTATATCCGTGTAGTTGACACTGATGCTCCCTCTTATGTCTCTCGACCCGTCGCAGCTGTCTTTTCAGGACCCGAAGAGAAAAAAAAAATATCTGAGTGCCTGTGAGG
Source organism: Apolygus lucorum (assembly GCA_009739505.2). Lineage (NCBI taxonomy): Eukaryota > Metazoa > Arthropoda > Insecta > Hemiptera > Miridae > Apolygus > Apolygus lucorum. The sequence goes on from CM019177.2 coordinate 835,351, forward strand.
AACGACGAGCTTCATTCACTCCTCTAGTGTGTTCGGTCGATGCAGTTTGCGCTCCTGAAATGGTAGCTTTTGTAAGGGTACTGGCAGAAAGGGTGTCAGAGAAGTAGGGTCGACGACAAGGTACAATCTTAGGATGGCTGAGAGCCAGAGTAGCGTTCGCAGTGCTCCGAGCCACCTCGATGAACATCAGGGGCTCGAGAAAGAGATGGAGGAGTGGTCTCTCTTAATAGCTTGTCTTCCCTTCCTCCATGCGATTCTTTCAAAGCTGCTACATCAAATGCACAGCTGTACAGTATCCACAAAGGATCAACACCTACGCTCCCTACAATAAAGATGAATATTCTTCTATCAGCGGTAGTCCCGTTTCATACGAATTTAATTTTGCTTAGTTGAAGGTGTCGAAAAAAGTGTACCTGTATAGTTCTAGAACGCTGGTTGGTAAATTTTCTGTGACAAACACTCCCGATTACCAAGTACAACATTTTTAAATAGCGCTTACTGATTGTCTAACGTAGTGGATCAGTGCCTCCAACTGATGAGCGCTTTTGCAGTCCTGGTTGTAAAACCTCCTCCAGAGCGTGCTAGCGAGAACCTTGTCGTTGCTCAGGAGTCCTTCATCGTACAGAACCAGGGCAGCTTGGAAACCTTCGTTCAGCTCGATTATTTGACTTCGAACGACTGAAGCGTGCTCTGACTGAAAAAATTATAATTTCCAAAAAACAGAGGGTAAAGTTTACTCATTCATGTAGATACAGATAAGCCTGGAAATGAAAGAAGAATTAACGTCACAACAGGTTAAATTTTCGTTATTATTTTCAGTAATTTTGCTTCAGAGTCTACCAAGGTAGCGGAAGCTTTGTTTTCACTTTTCAAGGTTCTCAAAAATTGAAATTTCCACTCGCGTTTTACGTTTCAGACCTTCCTGAACAATTTTTGGTTCTGTGTCTGTCTGTCATGAAATCCTGCCCACAGCCATAACTTCTATAATTCTCATCCGATTTCGATGAAATCTTCAGGGATTGTGCGGGTTGGCGTGTAAATGGTCCCCTATGAAAATCATCACTACCGGACTGATAGTAGTCGCTGCGCATGCCTCAAACGTGAAATCCTTGCCACAGCCATGGCTTTTACAATTCTCGTCCGATTTCAATGACGTTTTCAGGGATTGTGCGAGTCAGGGTGGGGATGGTCCCCTATGAAATCATGACCCCAAAAGTGAAAGTATTTTGTGTGCATGCGCAAACGTGAAATTCTTGCCACAGCCATAACTTCTACATTTTCCAACAATATTCAGAGATTGTGTGGGTTGATAGGTCCCCTATGAGGGAGAAGTACAATGTTTTGAGATCAACTACTATGCACAATCGGGTTATTTGATACGAGGAAGCTACGTGCCTCACCCACTTGGCAGACGTTGTTTTTCGGTTTTTGACGAAAAATGGAGCCGGGAATATCTACAACCCCAACCCACACTATTCCTGAGATTTTCTTCGAATTTGGATGGAAAATGTAGACTTTTGAATCTTAATTTAAATTGATTCATATCATAATTTAATTCTCATACATTGGAGATGGACAATTTAGTTGTGGCAGTTGGCAGCCCTGCACAGGCGAATGGGGTATTTCAGTCAATTTTTAAATTTTTTTTTTTCAAAGAGTATGGCTCAGGAATAACGGTAATCGGGTCTTTTCGTCGAGAAGTGAAATACTATGGCCTACTATTAAACAAGCAAAACCTTGAGATCAAAAAACAACAACATTAAACTAATGTACAACTGTAAATTTTACTGCTTTGAATATTTAATATTTCCTTATAAAGGAAATTTTGTTATGTATTTCCTATATTCTATCGTCTAGCAATGGGGTATTTCGGTCAATTTTTTTTATTTATTTTTTTTTCAAAGAGTAAGGCTCAGAAATAACGGTAATCGGGTCTGTTCGTCGAAAAAATGTTTTTAAAAATCAGAGAAGCTAAGGAAAGTTGAACATTTGAATGGTGTGACGTAGCTAGCCAAAACTCTTTGAAAAAAGTATCCATGCACAGAGAAGAGATGAAACCATTGGAGAATCTCTTGGATACTAAAAATACTACTCACTCACGCGCCGGGGCGGCGTAGTGTGTGTGCATTTATGGCGGCCCGCCTTTTTTCAAACGTGTGATCTCTTTAATTAATTTTTCTACCACATGTTATAGTATCATTGGGCTCTAAAGTTGTAGTATATAGGTTTTCAAGGGTGCTGATGCAATCCAAATTTGAGGTCAAAAACCTGAATGGGGGTGTGCGCCTCTCAAACAAAAATCCGGGAAAGAACACATGGATCATGTTCTTAGGAACCCTCTGATTCAGAAAAGCCAGAGAAAACAACCTACAATGTTTTCTAGAATTAGGGATTGCATTCAGAAAATTCGGCAGTTAAACCTTCCCGCCCAACGATAATCTCGTCATCAAGAAAGAGTCGGGGAGTTGGAGATGGTCAAACGACCGCTAGGAGCGGTTTTTAAAGCACGCACCAGCCAGTGTGGGATTTTGGTGTTTTGAAGTTGGTCCGATTGTCACACCAACGATTGATTCACGTCATTCCGTTACCAGTGTTTACATTTTGTGTTCATTCATTCTTGACTTTTCTGTGTGGTCTTCTCCCTTCAATCTACATTATCATTGGACAGTCGAAAGAAAGTGGAAGATGGTTTTTCACAAGGAACTAGTGAGAACATTACGTTTATCGATGTAGAGATGTTACACGAGTTCTACATGGACAACCGGATTTTAGAACGAGTGAATCGAGTGGAGAAAAAAACAGAAGGTAAGTTTTGAATTTAAACCACCATCAAGTTTGCTTGCTATTATATTGACGAACAATTATTGTTTCGTACTAACTAAATTTCGATGACACGATGGTCAGTAACACCATCATAATGGTAGTTTTTGACATTTTATGTCTTTACTATGGCACATAAATGAAAAATCGTCACATTACGCGTTACGCGGAAATTTCGGATGATTTTCACGTACAACCAATCGTTCTTAGGGAAAACTAACTTCCTCATTTTCCAACCCACAAAAATCGTTCACCACTCATTGGAAAGCTCTCAATTTATTAAACATGGTTCATGGTCCCTAATATGAATGTAGGAACGGAAATGTACTGTATGCATGTACGGAATGTACGGAAATGTACTGAATCTACCTGTACGGAAAGGTGAATTATGCAAAGACATAAAATGTCTCTCGTGGTTGCGTACTTGTACGAAGCTGTATCCACCGTTTGTTTATACAGGGTGTAAACGTTAAGGGAGCACATCGGCTAGGGATCGATTTTACAACTTATCTCCAATAAAAATGTCCTCGTTGCCAATTTTTGTTTGAGGCCTTTTTTCGTGCTTTTCACCTTGTTCACTATAACGGTCATAGCTCCGTTAATTGATTAAATAAATTCAAATTTGATTATACCTTTAGAAAGAACATTAACTTCCTCGTCACAATAGTCCAAGTCAATTTGGTAAAGAGATTAAATGTAAAAAAATAAGCCCCAAAGGCCAAAAATTAGTAAGTTATTGAAAATGTTTAGTTTTTTCCATCGTTTGCTAGCCCCAACTTTTAGGACTGCTGCAGGCAAAAAAACGTGCATTCAGCTGGGCTAGCCTTCAGTCCGACCCACGTCCCTGGGACGGGTGGGTGGGGCTTTTCCTCACCCTGAGCCTACCCCTTTCCTCTGTGTGGGCTCATATCCTCAGTACCCTCCTGTCAGCCCTGCAGAAGGTAAGGGAAGTGTCCTTTTTTTTCTCTCGCTTTCGTTGTCAACAAACCAGTTTTTCCAGTGGATCACCCGTCCTCAGGGACAGTCGGTCCTGGTCCTGTTGATACGTCCATGGGACGGATGGTCCTTGATGGAATGGAAACACGTCTCCGAGACGTGGGGTCCTGTTTGATTTTTGATTGATTTTGATTGATTTCATTGATTTTTTTGTACCTATTCAAATGTTACATTCATTGTTTCTGTATTCAAATGTTATATTCACGTTTTTTCCAAGTTTTTCATTAGGTAGGGGAAAGGCTTGTACCTTGGGACGCTTGTACCTCGGGACAATGCTTAAATCAATTAGAAAGAGGCACAAAAAAAATTGGACTGGGCTCCAAGTCGTCTTTGGATGTGAAGGCAACACGTGTATGTGCCCCTTTTTCTGTTATCACCGACCATGTGATGATGAAAATTCGTTGTTTGTTATCACCGGTCCCAAAGTTTGGTCTTTGCTCCATATCACGATCAATTGACAGAAAGATAAGTTTGAATTTCTTCCACTTGCAAATGCTTTCCTTCAATTCAAGGTTCATCTCTATGATTTTGATGTTTTAAAATGTTATTATATCATGATATGTCAATAATTAAATTTTTTGGAAAATGTCAAATGTTTGTACCTTGGGACACGTTGAGGTTTGTACCTTGGGACACAATATTTTTCGTTTTATGTATTTATGTTCGGTTTTGGCCTAAGCTACCATGTTAAGATGTGGGCCCATCATGTGCAGATGCCACGATCAAAGGATGGAGTGAATCAGCAGCCAGTGGATGGGCCTGTTGTGATCAGCTACCTCTTTACTTTCTGTCCATTTACTTCCTTAGCTCAGTGGTAGCGAGCTCCGACTCAGGAGTGTAAATATAGTTTAGTCGGAACGATAGAAGATCGATCCTCGGTCGAGGGAAGTTAATCTTTGATGACTCAACAAAGTGGCGCAGTCGTACAGACCCGAATGGTTCCTCGCATTCTCTGGGAACAATAATAAATTAGTGTTGTCATCAAAACAACTTCCCCAAGACACGAGTCGAGCCACAGCCTATTCAGACAACCGTTGGGTCAGCAGATGCCCCGCCCCGTTCATGAAGAATAATAATAACAAAACTCCGAAGCCAGTAAAAAATATAGCGTTCTCACTGGGTTGAATAAGGCCGGCTAAAGAGCCCTCACCACCCTGACTAAGTAACGGAGTAACTAAGATTTCCCAACAGGGGAGAGATGTTGTGATCAGCTAACTCTTCGCATTTCTGTCCATTCACTTCCATAGCTCAGTGGTTACGAGCTCTGATTCGAAGTGTAAATTAATATAGTTTAGTCGAAAGGATAGGAGATTGATCCCAAGTCAATGGGAGAAGCGCCTGATTTTTTAAAAATTTAATCAAAAGTAGACCTCACCTTGAGAATTTTGACACAGCCGTTCTCTTTTTGGATGAGTAGATCTTTTTCTATGATTTTTCAAAGTTTCGAATGTTTATGACGCCACGCGCCCCTCCCACCTGGGCAGGACCCCCCTGCCCACTGTAACGTCATACACATTCGAAACTTTGAAAAATCATAGAAAAAGGTCTTCTCACGCTAAAGGCCGTGGTTGGTATCAAATTAATACAAAAGTGAATTCTCAGAATGAGGTCTAGTGTAGAAAAATAACAATAAACAGTTATTCCGACTCCTGCGCACACTACATTTTGATGATTCAACAGGCCAATGGTCGAAAAGGCAGCAAGATTTACCAATAATGATCCTTTTAGTTTATTAGTTTGAAGCATCTTTGTTTGACTTAATAATACTCATCCCGAACATGCAGTTTGTGATAAGATAGTATCCTATTTGTGTGATAGCAATGTAAAAGTAGGTAACCAAATTTTGCTACTTGTCTATGTTTGAAACTCCTTAAAAGGATATTTGATAATTAAAGTCGTTTTTGCGATAACTAATGTTTAAATAAAATATTTCGAATAATTTAGGTGGTTTCTTCTAAATTATCCTTCTGTCCCAAGGTACAAACATGGGTGTCCCGAGGTACATACACTGTTTGTACCTCGGGACAAAATAGACATTTTGAAAAATCAAGTTTTATGGTATTCAAACTTTTTTCAAAATTATGGTTTATACATTTTATTAAACCTCAAGAGTAGTAGAGAATAATACACCCTTCCGTTATTGCTTAATTACTTTTGTCTGTGAAAAAAATGTAATTGAAAAAAATCGTCCCAAGGTACAAGCCTTTCCCTACTAGTAGATTGTCTTTGATTTTTATTCTAGTTCCTTATTCTAGCTTATTTTAGTATTCTAGTCCCTTCAAAGTCTAGTAGGTACAATGTGATTTTTCCAAAAAGATAGAAGACTGAAAAGAATACAAAAGGCTGCTTGGAAAATGTTCCCTAAAAATGTGAAAACTTTTTATTCCTAGTTTTATTTTTCTTGGTACCTACGTAGTAGACTCCTAATGATTCTAGAGGTTTTGAATTGGAATGTTTCCTCCAATTCTACGTAGAACACGTCATTTGAGGTGAATTGAGACTGAATTTTTTATCTGAGTAGTCCAAATGATGTGATACCTAAGCTGGATGAAATCCAGGAAGTGAAAAATAAAAATAATGTGTTAATCTTATTTTTATATCGATAAATTGTGATAAAAAACCAATTCATTTGATGTTATAACGTAGAAAGACGTTGCAATAAAGATGTTTTATGTTAGTTTGTGGTATTTACACGAAATCTTGTCATATTCAATAACAACCATGAAAAAAGCGAGTCGGTGTCCCACGGACGGGGGTCCTCATTGCAACGAGGGACAACGGTCCGGACAGAGGCTAGGCTAGCAAACGATAGAAAAAACTGAAAAATTTCAATAATTTACAAATTTTTGTTTGGTCTTATTTTTTACATGTCAATTTATACCTCTTTACAGAAAAATTGAACTTGTACTATTATGACAGGAAATTTAATGCTCTTTCCAATGGTATAATCAATTTGAATTTACTTAATCAATGGGGGTGCGTCTTGATTTTTTTTTAGATTTTTAATCGAAAGTAGACTACATCCTGAGAATTTGGCACCAACCGCGACCTTCAAGCATGTGTAAATCTTTTCCTATGAATTTTTAAAGTTTCGACCGTTTATGACGTCACGCGCCCCTCTCGCCTGGGCGGGACCCCCAGCCCACTGTGACGTCATAAACGGTCGAAACTTTAAAATTCATAAGAAAAGATTTACACACGCTAGAAGTCGCGGTTGATACCAAAAATTCTCAGAATGGGTCTACCTGGATTAAAAATAACAATAAACAGCTTTTCCGACCCAGGGCCACCCTATTAACGGAACTATGACAGTTTTAGTGAACAAGGCGAACACGAAAAAAATCTTAAAAGTGAAATAACTCAAAAGCGAAGCCTCTAGGAAAAAAAACCTAAGAGACAATTTTAGTTAGAAAAGTTGTAAAATCGATCCTTAGTCGATGGTGCGCTCTTAACGTTTACACCCTGTATATGATCAAACTGTCAAATTAAAATAAATCTTCCTGAAATGAATAGAAACACTGAACCGTGGTTATCTTTTGGATCATTTGGCCAAGTAAGCTGATAAAAAATATCTGTGTAGAGGACCACACCACTCCAACATTCCCATGTTGCATGTTGGGAATGGAGCTAAAAGTAATGTGAAACTTTGTATTAAACT
>CM019177.2:842924-930504 GCA_009739505.2 Apolygus lucorum
GAAAAACGATATAAATACAATGTAATTTTAATTTTCAGCGGCGGGCTCGGCGTCGGGAGGCCGGACTGAGTGGGCGGCGGCGGCTGGGCGAGCGGCGGCGGCGAGGAATTATACCGAAGATTGGGGCGTGATTTCGGAGGCGGCGGTTTTGGAGATGTCGATCTCTGTGATGCGGCCCTCAAATCCGTGATGGGGGTGGGCGTGTATGGCGGCAGCGTCGGAGGTGAAGGTCCGGATTGGTGTTTGCGTTTGTGATTGAAGATGTCCGAGGCATGTGCCACCCATGAATGCAACAGTCCGCGCAGTTCCCTTTGTAGGGCGGAATTGAGAACGAGAGTGACGGTAGGGGCGGCCTCGGCGGATCCATCGCCGCGGTATGGACATGATTTGTCGTGGGGGCAGCGGGAGTGGTTTGGTGGCCGACTCTTTTGATTGTGCCGTAGCCTCCGGTTTTTTTGATGAGCCGGGAGGCAGCGGTCTCGTCGGTTTTCGGACGGTGGGTAGGACGGCCGTGCGGTGGTGCTCGAGAGGCGGGGAGGCGGCGGCGGAGGCGGTGGTGACGGCGTTAGCCTTAAATCGTTGCGCAATGTTTGGCTGCTCATCTCGGTATGAAGACGTTGCCGAGGAGAAATGACCAAGTGTGTGCGAAGAGGGGGAAGAAACAGTAGAAGGGGATCGGCGAATTTGAGGCGTGTGTCGTTGCAGGTTTACATCTCGTCCACGGAGATTTGTTTGTTTGCCCCCGAGTCGTCTTGCTAAACAAGAGTCTTCCCGTGTTGATTAGTATCGCAAAGGACCGATGTTAGGGGGGTGCAAGCTTGGTTCTGGCGTTGTCCACTCTGACGTAGAACGTGAGTAGCGTTTCCGCATTGAGGCCGGATAACTAAGAGCGGGCGCAGTTTCCGATAGAATCATGAGCTAGCGCTGGTATGCCTCCCGCCTTCTGCCCCGTGTTCCAGGGGAGTGAAATATCGCCGGGAAGGCGAGGGTTTAAATGAAACAAACGCTGAGCGGGAGAGAAACCATCTAATGAGGGCCGATTGCGTAGCCCGAGCATGATGGAGGGAAGGTTCCCAGAGCCCATGATGATGGTGGATGAGGTGGACATGATGGCTTCCTGAAGGACTCTGTGCCAAGTTCGATGATTTCCGTCAGCCTGTGGGTGATAAGCGTTTGTAGGCTTGTGAGTGATCCCATGTTGGCGGCAGAAATTCGCGAATTCATGCGACATGAATTGTGTTCCTCGATCGGTGGTGATATTGCGAGGGGCCCCGAAACGTGAAATCCATGAATTGAAATGGCGCGGATGATGGTGGGATGCCTGGATGTTACGGACGGGGATGCATTCGGCTCCATCCTGTGCCTCTGTCGATCATTGTTAAGCAGAATTTAAAATTGTCGCTTCTGGGAAGGGGCCCGAGAATGTCTGCGTGGATATGAAGTAGCGGTTCGACGTCGTTAAAGCGGCCGAGTGGGGCGCGAATATGTCGCGTCACTTTTGCGCGATTACAGGAAGGGCAGGCGCGTGTCATGGTTTTTACGGAAGTCAACATGTTCGGCCAGAAGAATCGTCCGCGTAGGAGTGCCGTGGTTGCTTTGATGCCCGGGTGTGACAAGCCGTGAATCATGTTGAAAATGTCAGGGCGAAGTGTAGAAGGTATGTAAGGTCGGGGCGACGAATCTGACATGTCGCAGAGGAGAGTAATTCCGTCCCGAGTGACCGGCGTGAGATTCATGTTCTCTATGTGTGGGTCATTAAGTTGGGCATCACGGATAGCCGTGGGAGGTACGATGGAGACGGCCGATGTGTGGTTGATTCGCGAGAAGAGGTCCGCTGAAAGGTTAGAGGCTCCGGGACGATATATTATGTCGGAAGTAAACTCAGAGATGAAGCGCAGATGACGAAGTCGGATGGGCGGCATGGTGTCTGTAAGCGAGGTCAACGCCGTAGTGAGGGGTTTGTGATCCGTGGAGATCGTAAGTGGGCGACCCTCGATGGTTTGGCGGAAATGGATGATCGCTAAGTATATTGCGAGAAGTTCTTTGTCGAACGTTGAATAGTTCCGCTGTGCGGGAGAGAGAGCTTTGCTGAAGAATCCGAGAGGGAACAGTGTTCCGTTGTGTTGGTAATGTAGGGCAGCTCCAACGGCAAAATTAGATGCATCGGTATGGAGGATGAGTTGAGCGGACGGATGAGGATGAGCTAGCTGGACGGATGATTCGAGGAGTTGCTTAGCTTTTTCGAAATGATGGAGAGCGTCCGGCGGCCATGATATTGGGCGCTTGTCGTTTTTTCTCGGATTTGATGGCAGCAGCTTCGTGAGGTGCATTAACGAGTGCGCAGCGTGAGGTATAGCCCTGCGGTAGAAATTGATGAGCCCGAGGAACGTACGGAGATCGTTTACTGACTGAGGAAGAGGAAAGTTCCGGATGAGCGCAGTTTTCGATGGTAGAGGTTTGATGCCATCTTTGTCTACCAAGTGTCCTAAGAACTTGACTTGGCTTCGAGCGAGTTGACACTTGGCCTTGTTGATTGAAAGCCCGAAGGAAGCGAGGACATAAAGTAAGCGAGATACGTGGTGGAAGTGCGTTTCGGCATCCGGTGATCCAATCAAAATGTTGTCTAAGTAGACGTATGCGAACGGGAGATCTCGGAGTATAAAATCCATGTAGCGTTGCCATGTCTGCGGGGCGTTTCGTAGGCCGTAGTTCATTCTTGTGAACTCGTAGAGTCCAAATGGTGTCAGGATAGCAGTTTTTTTAATGTCCTCGGGCGCTATACGGCAGTGAAAGAAGGCTCTCGATAAGTCGAATGTTGAGAAAATGGTGGAACCATGCAGTGCGAGTGTGAAATCATGCAGGTGGCCGATCGGGTAGCGGTCCGGAGTTGTAGCTCGGTTGAGGTCCCTGTAGTCTCCGACGGGTCGAATATCCCCATTTTGTTTGAGAACTACGTGGAGTGGGCTTGACCAAGGTGAATTGGAAGGGCGGACGATGCCGGAGCGCAGCATTTCGTTGAAATGGGCCTTTGTTTGGTTGTAGAGGTGCGGAGCCAATCTACGTTGTTTTGCATGGCAGGGGGGACCGGTGGTCACGATGTGATGATAGACGGGCGCCGATTTTGGATGTGATGAGGGTTCATAGGCGTCTAGTAGACGTTGGAAGCGAGGTGGAGCGCAGGCAGCGGAGCAGTAGGACTCCTGTGGTGAAGCGATGAGACAGTGGCCGGGAAGAAATGACTGGGAGGCTGAATCAATGAGCCGGAGGTTTTGAAGGTCTACGAGGAGGCCATAGTGGCTGAGGAAATCGGCTCCTAAGATGGCTGTGCTGACGTTGGCGACTGTGAATGTCCATTCGTACGGAGGTAACTTGGGAAGATGGACGGTCGCAGTTTGAGAGCCGTAGGTCGTAATCTTGGAGCCATTGGCGGCCAGTAACGTGGAAGATGGAGTCTCTCGGCGGCGGTTCAGATGGTTGTTAGGTAGAATGGAGAGATCGCTTCCCGTGTCGACTAAGAAGTCGTAATTTGAGCGTTTGCATTTGATGAACAGGCGTTGGTGGTTGGGTCGGTTATGCACAGTCGTTACCACCTTGGCGACCGTGCGTTTGCGTTTCCCGTTGGCATGTGTTGTCTCCAGGAGCATGGTGATTGGCAGTATATCGCGGTAGGGCCCCATCTTTGATGGTAGTAGCAGTATGGTGAGCGCCGGTCTGGGGGGTACTGTTGTTCTCGCTGTTGCGGCATGATGCGACGGCGTGCGAAGTTTCGTGGTCGCGAGGAGGGCATCTGTGATGAACGTTGTCGCGAGGGAGGCATCTGTGAAGGTTTTTTGAAGGTGCGTGTTCTGTTAGCAGCGCTGGCTATGTGTGTAGCGTCGTCGGCTGAGTCTCCATTGTCGTCGGAGGAGTAGGTAGAAGTGGACTGCAGTGCAGTGGCGGCCGTAGAGGACGAGTTGTCCCGAAGGGGCAGTAGGCGGTCGGCGATGGCGGCCAGTTTGTCGATGTCCGTTTCGGTCGAGACGGCGACATTTAAGCGGATGTCAGGAGGAAGTGCCCGGAGGAATATGGAGCGAAGTATGGAGGCCGGTGTATCAGTAGGTAGCTTTCTGCGAAGCAGGCGTGCGTGTGCAGCGGCCGTAGATCCGTCCAGCGAGTTGTTCTGAAGGATTGAAGAGAGGTCCGATCCGTCACGAGGTCCGTGAGCTTGTAGGAGTCGGTTGCAGAGAGAAGTGAAGGCGGTAGGTGAATTTGCGTCGATGTCCGCCACTAGTTCTGCTGTTTTGACGTCCAAGGCAAGGAAGGCTCTCCGAAATTGCTCGGGTTCCGTGTTGAGGTCCTCGTTGGCGCACGCGAGTCGAACCTGGGCGATCCATACTGATGGAAGCGAAGGGTCATATTGCGGAAGCTTGGTAGGTGCAGCCATGATGATTGTTTGCGGAGTTGGGGCCGGTGGCGGCCGCGGGTTCTGTCGGGAGCGGGTCGTAATGATGGCGCATCTACCCCTCTATTAATTTTAAAAAATGTTCGAGGAGGTAGGGTAATCTACGAAGTTCGACAGACGAGGCTCGATGTTGGCCGTGAAAAATGGCGTAATGATGGCACCTCTATTCCTCTAATAATTTTAAAAAAAATTTTCGAGGAATGAGAGGGTGATCTTCGATGCAGTGATAGCGGGAGAAGGGCAGCCGATGGTCGATCCTTCGATGGAGGAGAATGGCGGCTGATGGTCGATCCTTCGATGGCGGAGAAATGGCAGCTGAAGGTCGAGGTGAGCCGAAGTGGAGACCAGAAGAGAAGAGAAGTGATCCCGAAGCTGATGGGCAGTGGTCTGCAATTAATCAACGGCGAATTTCTCGTTAAATAGCTGAGATTCGTAGAAGGGGGCCGAGAGTTTCCCGGAAGAGAGGGGATTCCCTGTCGAGCGTAGACGGGCGCGGCGGGGGCTGACGTAACGTGAACAGCTGTGAGGCGCCAGGTAGAAGGAGAGCGGGCCTCGTGGGGGGTCGCCGCGAGGAGGGGGGTCCCGTTCACTCTCGTCCGGCGGTCAATCAATGAATGAGTGACAGATCGATTCTGAGAGCCCCAAATGCGAGTTCCGATTCGCGGCGTCCTTAAGCAAATGGAGCTGAATGGCGGGTCAGAATGGAGTCCGGAGCGTCGTAAACACGGAATCTCGACGGACGATGTTGGCTGCACAAGATGGGTGTATTAAAAATGTCGCTGTGCGACTGATGGCCGGTTCCGGAGCGTCTCTGTGAGGTATCTCGACGGAAGGCGAATGGAGGGCACGGAAAATGTCGTCGTGCTACTGATGGCCGGTTCCGGAGCGTCTCTGTGAGGTATCTCGACGGAAGGCGAATGGAGGGCACGGAAAATGTCGTCATGCTGATGGTTGCAAACGTCAGTGTTACCAGTGTGTTGAGCTGCTATAATGGCCGACAGTTAAATGGAGACAGATTTATAATTCAATATGGTTGGTCAATTGGACAAGAGGTTCTTAAGAGCTAAAATAATAAGGCGATTAGGTTGAGACACAGTCTGATTTATTCCGGGCCATCCGGCCCTATTTATACCCCCTAGCTGGCTGGAGAAGGGGCACCTACTCCAGGCCAGTTGGGGGCGGTAGTGGGGACGCCCTGAGGCGTCCACCACAGGTACTTTCAACTACTTTGAGTGAGAAGACCATAGCTAACTGCCTAATTGTCTGCGGTATACATTATTGTTACAGATTTCGGGAAACAAGTACCTACCTGCCTAAATACTATCAAACATTTCTGAGTTCTCGATGTCTTTTCAGAACAAAATAGATGTAATTCACTCTCAATGGTAAAAAAACCTAATATCACTTCAAATTTATGAATCGTTGTTTTAATCTTTAAAGTTTCATGTGCGTTATAAGACTGAATGAACATATTTTTGTATTGCATGAACATAATTTTGCATATTATTGTATTCAATAAAACGTAAGATTCATGACGTAATTTACCGTAATTTGACGTATCTACCTTCACAATTTTATGTTACGATTTACATCTACCTCGTCATATTCTCTCCTACCGACGATGTCGATTACGGATATAAACAATCGTAAATTCGTGGTAAATATTTTCTCAGGTAGTAGCGGGTAAGTTGGTATAAAAAGAGCATTATCAGCACAATTATTTTAGCGAAAAATTATCAATTTTAGGGTTTCTTTCAGTTTAGAAAGTTTTTATGCAGACACACATTTTATATAATAGTAAAATATTCAACTAGGATCTACCTATTTTATAAGCTAACTATTTTAATTTTCCGTGCTTACCAATTTCCGAAAATGACAGTATAATTAATTTTATTGTTTCAACCTCAGTTATTGTCACATGGACATATTCATTCAATGTTGATATAAAAATTATTGTTTGTTCAACACATATCCAAGTGATCAACATGTGGAGTTGAAGATGAGAAATTTCCCTCATTCCGTTGAAAAATTAGGTTTTGGAGAATCAGGTTTTTTCATCATTTTTTTAAGCTAAATCACAGGGTGTCATCCGTTTTTCAATTTGACTGGAATTTTCCTAAATGACGGCCTACAATTCGGTTATTTTTAGTGAAAACGCTTGCATACGAGAGATTTGATTAACAAAACTAATAACCCACAATACGGAAATGCACACTGCAACTCGGAAACTGAAATATGACTTCGAATAGGTTAGGAATTAAAGAGCGGTTTAAGCTACTTTTTCATAAAGACGGTTGTCGTAATCCATACCGGGGGGTTTCGAGCCGTCGAGATGGTAACGACACTTTTCGGCCGAAATAGCGACGACTGAGCGACAGTTGTCGTTATTGTTATCATAACGACACTTCGTTGTCGCTATTATCCCATAACGAGTTAGAGAATCGACCTACTGGATGGCTAAACGAACAGCACTGTCGGTACTGAACGAGTTCTGTGCCTAAACGGATGCCACGAAGGAGGCGGGAACCATCTTGAACCGGTCAGGATCCTTAGCCAAACGAACCTATGATTGGCCGAAAAGGCAAAACTAGACAAATTCGCAACTGTTAATAACAGAGTCAAATGTTTGTATTTACACGATAAATAGGTACAAAAGTGAGGCTTTTACATCACTGTACTGATTTTTTTTTCAGTTTCTGGTTAGTTTTGAAACGTTTCAGTTTGGGGGCTCCAGTGGAAATATCTTCACGATCCGGAACGGTGTTTTCCATTTTCAGTCTGTCTCTCTTGCTCGTTTTCTTCAACGACAGCATGTACTCTGGAACTGGACAACCTGAGTCTTTCATGACTCTGGCGATCGTCCTGAGAGCCGGCTTGTCCTCGTCAGTGAAATAAGTGACCGCTCTGCCGGCCATACCAGCACGTCCTGTACGTCCGATCCGATGTATGTACGAGATGGCGGAGTTCGGGAAGTCGTAGTTGACCACCAACTTGATGCCGACGAAGTCTACGCCTCTGCCCATGATGTCAGTACAAATCAACACCCAGATCTTCCCTTCGCGGAACGCTCGGACGACGTTGTCTCTTTGATGTTGAGTCCGATCGGAATGAATCACATCGACGTTGATTCCATCGTATATCAGTTCATCGAAGAGCTGCTTAGCTCGATCCTTGGACTGCACGAATACCAGCACTGGAGGGCTCATGCCTTTCCGTATCAAGTCTCGGAACGCGTGAAGTTTTCCCTGCTCGCTTCCCGCATACACCAATTCCTGCTCCACTTTGTCCACAGTGGTGTTTCTGTGACCGACGGCAATTTCAACGACCTTCTTCAAATTCTTCCGACACCATCTCGCCACGTGGACGGTATACGTGGCGCTGAAAATCGCCCTCTTCAAATTCTCATTATCACACGCTTTGTAAATCTCCGCTAACTGATCTCGAAAACCCCGCGTTCCCGCTTCAAACAACTTATCAGACTCGTCAACCACGAGCCACTCGACGCTTTGCAGGTTGATCAAATCAGGTTTTAGTCTGAGCAAATGTATGAGCCTGTTAGGCGTACTGATCAAAACGTCGAATTTACTGGAGAATTTCGTTCCGTAAGTGTCATCTTGACGTACTTTCGTGATGTAATTCGCCTTCAAGCCAGTTCCAGCGGATAACAAGGTGCACTCTCTGAAGATCTGCTTGGCCAACTCTCTGGTTGGGGAGAGAATCAAAGCTCTAAACCCTTTCCTACTGGGTTTCCCTAAAGATGCCAGGACAGGAGCCAAGAAAGCCACAGTTTTCCCAGACCCTGTAGGCGCGCAGGCTAGGACCTGTCGGCCCTTCAGTAGAGCAGGAATTGCCTGCATCTGAATCGGCGTGGGACCATCGTAACCAGCTGATTTCAAATTATTCACGATATTTTCATCAACCCCGTAAACACTCGCTAGTTCACCGAACGACTCTAAAGGGGGAGGCAAATTTTTACCTTTGACGGTGATATTATTCTTCTTCCGAAGACCGACAATATGCTCAGGATTGGCTTCAGCTTTAACTTTCACAGATTGAAGGTGAGTTACCTCTTCTACGTCAGACTCGTCCGAAGTGCTTTCTTCTTTCTTCACCTTGAACACCTCATCACCTTGAGTCACCTGAGAACAGAAAGTAGGTTTTGTTATTGGGTGAATCAATTTCTGAAATCCTGTTGATTTTCTGGAAGTTTGTTTAAAATTTAAGGTTGGCAGTCAGTTAGTTCAGACCCAGTAGACAGTCAAGGATTGTCCGGAGAAGCAGTCCCGAACCAGACCAGAGAGGAGATAGAGGCGTCCAGGACTTCAGTTCCAACTCCAGTTGTCGGATTTCAGACTAGTTCAGAACCCCGCTCAAAATGCCGACTTTTTCTCGTGTTTTCGACCTCGAGGCACTAAAATAGTCATAACTTCCTTGTAATTTTTGGAGTCTAATATTAAATTTATTATTGTCGTTTGGTACATGTTTCGGCAAATACAAATAATAAATACAAATTTTTATTTATAATTAGATTAAATAAGTTATAAACTACAACTAGGTACTTAAATTTAAAAGAACAAAAAATAATATTTTTTGTTAGGTACATTACAAAAAATAATATACTTACATTACACGTATTATATATTACATAATACATGTAATGTAAGTATATACGCAATGTAGATTTTTATTCTACTGCATAGTAGCTTGGTCAATTTTTTATTACTGAAACTACTCTTTGCTCAACTGACCTTAATAAAACGGTTTGGGGATCATCCTTTGTGCTGTTGCTTTTTTCTTTTCATTGTTCGTTATAGAGCATACCGTTAATTTGTTAATTTTTTTTTTGTAGTTTATAACTTATTTAATCTAAGTATAAATAAAAAAAATTTTAGGCTGATGAAGGCAACGTTGTATTAGCCGAAACATGTACCAAACGACAATAATAAATTGAACATTAGACTCCAAAAATTACATCGAAAACATGGTCACTCCATTCACCCATCAACATGACTTCCTTATTTTCCATGCAAATTCAAATATGATTACACATTAGAGCGGTTAATTCCTGTTACGGCGAGCTCTTAATAAGGCCAGAAAAACGGGACATTAGGACAGTTTTCCTAACTCAAACTTTGATATTTGTCAATTTCTGTTTATTATTTTCAATAAAAACCTTTGGTATCGACCAAGAAAAAAAGATTTAAACTCCCCTCAAAATTTGTTGGTTTACGTTTCAAAGTACGTAGAATCCGAAAATCGAATAAAAATTTTGCCATTCGTACGCGGCACTTTCCTTGGCTCCCATGAACTGATTTTGATGAAATTCTGTATATGGGCTCCATTTGGACTCTTTTGGTTGATGTCAGTCACTTCTAAGGGGTGAAAAATGAGGGCTGAAATTTTCAAAACGCCCTGGCTCAAAAACTTTCAACATAAAGATAAAGGGTTTTTTCGTAAATTTAAAGTAGTACTGAATTTTCAGATTCGAATGAGACCACCCGGAGCTCTGTAGGACCAACTGTACGATCCTCGTGAGAACTTAAGGGTCAAATTTCCTAATCAACCCACCCACAACTCTTTATTTCTTCGAACTGAGTAAGAAGTGTTTATTTCTTCAAAATAAACTTGACTGATGCGAAAATATGGTTGGTAGGTAGTGACAATGGCAAACCTGTGCTCTTTCCAGGCGAGTGATCTATACATAGGTTTTTAATTTCAATATTACTATATTAAGGTTTATACTAATATTACGGTCATTATAGTGATATAAGGTCAAAAACGCAAAAAAATCTTAACCCTGGAATGGAAACATACGCTTAGTGGAAACGTTCGACGTAAATTTTACTCCCACTAAAAATTTGAATTTCCCATGATTTTTTTTCGCTTCAACGTTCTCTATAATCTATTATCTGCTAAAACGCCACATACTTTTAGTTTAGCTAACTGGGAGCTTAATACAAAAAGAAAAGAGAACAATTTTGTCCCAAAATAGTAGTTTTTGTAATTATACCATATCAATTAAGTAATTATTAAAGCAAAAATTACTTGAAATTATAGACTTTTCTAGGTAGGTATAAACTAATACAAAATGATATTTCTAAAAGCTGGGCAAGTACAATATTCGTATATGCAAGTAGGTACCAGCTGTACGGGTTCCCTAAGCCTGGGAGGCCTTAGGTGCTAAAATATTATTATATGGTGAAAAGTACAAGGGTATAATGAAATACTCTTCTTCTTTCCAAGTCGATACTTTTCGAGCGGTGGTCTCCACTCTTCATCAGGATATGAATTAGAAAGAGATACAAGGCGGGGTGGTTCGTTGTTACAGATATAGTGGGTACTGCAAAAAACAATAGTTTTCTGGTTTTTTTTACGAATATAGTCGTAGGGGACTTAGTAGGAACCAGATTACTCTATGTTTGGCAAAGGGCTTACACTATGGTGAGAACGTACCTTCAAATTGCAATCGATGTTGCATACATAGGTGTTGGTCGTAGGCAGGGCAACAAATTTCTTTCTAATGTCCCAACCAATGTGGCTTAGAGATGTATTGCAGATGTATTCCAAATCCAGAAGGCAGTCCCCTTTTTCAACAGCCTTCGCCATTTTCTTTCAAGTTGTCTTTTCCCGTCTTCCCCTTTTTTGTACATCATTTAATCATTTAATCATCATCATTTTTGTACAACATTTAACGCATAATTCGTCGAACCCAGTGGGGATCCAAGTTTTACATCTCGCAAATATGCGTGGTCGCTGGCTCCCACGGGATGACCAGCCGTAAGAACAATCGTAGGTAGTGAGGACACTCCGGAAACCTCTGTTCGTTTTGGAAGAAGCATTTTTGAAATCCACAAAATACCACCCCATGGTAAGTTGACCGAATAAGCTTGAAATACCCCCCCCCCCCCTCCCTTCCAATCATTGAATTGTACATACCCAGATGTCATATCATAGCTTTTCACAACTTATTTTCTACCTTTTCGTCCCTTTCCTTTTTCATGTTAGCCCTGGAAATGGATGCCACTGAAGATACCTACGTTTTATCCTTGAAATGAGAGCCTGTCAATACCATATCGCTTGTGTAATTGTATTGATAACGTCAGTCAAATTTTGCAGTGGCATATTAACCAAAAGGTATTTCCCCTTTTTACCATTACTTGCTCGCTTTTGCTAGGTTGTGTCTTCCGCTTTTGTCTTTCTTACTCTTATAATCATTATATACTATGCTACTAGTGCACATACACAGTAATGGATACCCACACCCCTGGCATCACCCTAAATAAAAAACCTATCTGTATCTTTCGCAGTTTCTCCAAGGGTAATCCCTTCTGTCTGAATTTTGGTATGCTGCCTGCACCTACCCACCATTGTACCTGCAATACATCTCTAAGCCACATTGGTTGGGACATTAGAAAGAAATTTGTTGCCCTGCCTACGACCAACACCTATGTATGCAACATCGATTGCAATTTGAAGGTATGTTCTCACCATAGTGTAAGCCCTTTGCCAAACAAAGAGTAATCTGGTTCCTACTAAGTCCCCTACGACTATATTCGTAAAAAAAACCAGAAAACTATTGTTTTTTGCAGTACCCACTATATCTTTAACAACGAACCACCCCGCCTTGTATCTCTTTCTAATTCATATCCTGATGAAGAGTGGAGACCACCGCTCGAAATGCATCGACTTGGAAAGAAGAAGAGTATTTCATTATACCCTTGTACTTTTCACCATATAATAAGATTTTAGCACCTAAGGCCTCCCAGGCTTAGGGAACCCGTACAGCTGTTACCTACTTGCATATACGAATATAAACTAATAATTCTAGTAGGTAGGTATAAACTAATGATTTGAGGTTCGATTTAACAGAATTACAGATGTTGAAAATGATCATTAAATAAATTTATTTAAGGATGAACTCAATTTTAAATTCTGGTTCAAACATTGCTGGGTTGATAAAAGGCGAAAAGCAATCGATAGGCTCAAGTAATTCCCTTCTCTTCAAGCATAAACAAAGCTTCCGGAATAACATCATCACTCATCAACTTCTCCATTTTGGATTACTATTTCCAATAATAAACCATTGGAATCGAGCAAGAAAAAGAAATTGTAGCTCCCTCAAAATTTCGTCCCTATACCTGGTAAACCATGTAAGTCGGTATTTTTTCGAAAATAAGGTTTTGAGCTTTTCGGGTAAATTAGGGTCGCTTGATTCATTCTGTGAAGCCGTTTTCCAATCTGATGAATAGTTTTTTACCCAGAAGGCATTGAAAAAACGTGTAAGTCGGTTACCTATTTTTTCGCCGGAAAACCATGTAAGTCCTGTGGCAAGTTTCCATCAAAGATAGTCAGTTTTTTTAAACTTTTTTCCATTTAAAAGTTTACAAAATCATAAATGGAGATCGGAGAAAGTGATCATAAATAGAAACCTTTTTATTAGTCTCAATTTCAGCAATAAATTCCACTCCTTGTGTTCTGCAGACACGTGATTTTCCATACTGTGGCCAACCTTAAGATCACGACCTACCTACGTGTTATTCCGCATTGTTTCTAAATTATTTTTACATTATTTAGGAGGATAATTTCAGATGAATTGATTGATTTGTTGGCTGTTTGACCTAGCTGTAATGCTGATGTTAGAAAGAACAAAAAGAGATTAGTAGTGTGCTATTGGTCTGCTTATGTTTTACAGGAAACTCTGTAAAATTATTGATACAAGAGATAATAATTGAGGAAATCCATCTCTGACCAATCCCTAACTCCTTACTCATCCCTAACTCATATCCAACCCATCCACAGCTCATCTCCAACCCAGCCCTGTCCTATCCCTACCCCACACCCAACCCATCCATAACCCATACCTAACTTATCCCTAATCCATCCTCAGTTCTTACCCTACCCAGCCCTGACCTATCCCAACCCCTAATCCGTCCCTAGCCCATCTCCAACCTATCCGTAACCCCTATCCCATCCCTAACCTAACTCATACCTAACCCATCCTCAACCCATCCCTAGTCCATCTCTAACCCAACCCAGCCCTGAGCTATCTCCAACCCCTAACCCATCCCAAGCTCATCCCCAACATGTCCCTAACCTATCCCAACCCCTAACTTATACCCAGCCCATCCCTAACCCGTCCCTAGCTCATCCCTAACATGTCCCTTACCCCTAACCCATACCTAACTCATCCCTTGTTTTAATGAAACAAAAGTACCTAGTTGCCTAACACTTAAATTCAATGCATACCTACCTAGTTACGGTTGTGATAGGTGAAGTGTTCCTATACGTAATAGTTTTAATTTAAGAAATGGTAATTGAGGAATTGGTAGTATAATAATTTATTTCTCAACTCTAGTAATATTAAGACTGAAGACTGTCATTTTGACTCAAGGAGCCTTACAGTTGGATTGTGTCAACGCCTATGAATTTTCATTTAAATATTTTTCTTTTGCATCGATTTGGGTATTTTGTGTAACCTTGAAACCTGGAGAGAAAAAATTGAATAATATTCCTAATAATTGAATAACCCAAGCTGGGTATATTTTCATGAAAATCAAATTGAAAACCATGTAAGTCGGGTGTCAAAGAATGGGTAAAATCATGTAAGTCCATTTTTTCGTTCGCTAAAGTAAATTTTGATGAAATTAGTCTCAGGCTCTTTGAAATACTACTGTTACCACCAATTTTAAGGAATGGAACGAAAAAACTTATTGCATGTGGAATGAAAACTGAATTATTTAGTTTTTAGTGTCCCCTGTAAAATTTGATAAACTCGACTTACATGGTTTTCCAGGTATAGGGACGATTTGTTGGTTTACGTTTCAAGGTACGTAGAATCGGAGAATCGAATTTTAAAAAATTCCGTCCGTCCCCCATACGCTGCACTTTCCTTGGTTACCATGGACCGATTTTGATGAAATTCGGTATATTTATGGCCTCCATTTGGGGTTAATATGTTTTTGTTGATGTCAGTCTTTCCTAAGAGGAAAGAAAATAGGCGTTGTGATTTTCAAAAGTAATCTAGCTCGAAAACTCTCGAAATAAAGGTACTGTTTTTTCACCGTTTTGAAATAATACTGAATTTTTATAATCGAATGAGACCACCCGGGGCTCTGTAGGGCAAACCGTTCGCTGCCTACGAGATTTTAAGAGTCGGACTTCCCATTCTTAAGAGTTCGTATCCCAGTTGATAAATAAGATAAATGCATGTCAAAATAATGAATCCTGGTTTATAAGTAACACGAATGAAAGCAATTGCGGAATCAAAAATCGGTCAAATGGAAATTGGAGTTGTAAATTTACTTCCAGAAAAGGGGCTGCAATGGAAAAGTGAAGTAAACTTAACTCCTTAAGAAGTGGGTGTAATGGAATCATGAAGTAAAACGTCTGCCAAGTTGGGTGGGCAGTATAGCTTCCTCACTCATTGTAACATGGACGTATAGAATCAGTTGGCGAATAAATTATGATTCAAAGAGTTATTGAATACCAAAATATTGGCGATAATATGCGGGATAGGGTTGCAGGTATTAATGTTTATAATAGTGTTGTAAATAGTTGTGGTATATAAACCACTGAAATAAAAGAACGAAAGAGTGTAGGTATAAAATAAAACTACGATAATGATTATTATTATTCAATACTAAAACTATAATAGGTGTACGTATTAGGATTATGGGTATTAATTTGTTATATACTCGTACTTTGAGTTTTGTTTAAAATTAAACGTAGAATTTTATTATTTTATTTAGCGGTCCACCGTCTAGGACCTAACCCACACAATCCCTGAAAATTTCATCGAAATTGGTTGAATAGTTGCGGAGTTTTGGTTGTAACAATAAATTTAAAGTTCGCGCATGCGCAGCGGTTATTGCTTGACCAATTTGATTGAAACTTATAGGGTGTCTCTTAGAAGTTAGTCCCTAACTAACCTCTAAATTTGAGCAAAATCGGTTCATTAGAAACCGAGGTTCCAGGAAATCCACGTTTGCGCATGCGCACTCGCTCCTATTGGTCCAGAGGTGCTGAAATTGATAGGGGACCGTCTAGGACCTAATCCGCACAATCCCTGAAAATTTCATCAAAATCGGACCACAGGTTAGTATAGTTTTGCCCGGGACAAGGATTGACCACAGACAGACAGACAGACACAGAACCAAAATTGTTCGGGAAGCTCTAAAACGCAAAAAGCAAGTGGAAATTTTGATTTTGGAGGACATTTTTTTTTTCACTTCTTTCACGAATACAAAGCTTCCCTACCTTCGGTAGTGAGGAAGCAAAATTACTTCATCCAAAGGGGGTTGATTGGAAACGAGAAGTAAATTTTACTTCATCCTTCGTTCCTTATTGGAAAGGAAGTAGGTAATTTTTATGTGTAGGGTTTTGGTTTCTTGCCTGTTGCTCGCAAGGTGCCGCAGGTTAAGCCGAACCTTCGAGGACATCTGAGGGCAGGCATAGATAGAACCCTGGCACCCCCTACCCTTTCTACCCTCGTCTCAGTGGCGCCTCCTCCAGGCAAACATAGCAAACACTGTTTGCCTTACTAAAATAAGCAAAATGAATAAATTAATTTTTGTTGAGATTCTCCTATTTTCCCATTTTTTGCAAGTAATATAATAGCCAAGTTTGGAAACTTTTTATATAATTTAGGTAGGTACTACTTTTTCATTATTACCAAGTAAATTAGATGAAATAGGAGAATGGAATAAGAAAGTACGTATTTTGCCTTGGATACTAGCCCGCAACACACCAGAGACTTGGAGAGGTCAGTAATGTAGATGATTGCGGATGATAAGCGAACTAGCGCGGGGCAAAGCGATGCAAGGCAAGCAGTTCAAAAAAATGAATTTTTGGGACTGTTTAGAGTGAGAGGCGACGATCGGCGGGTGGCGGGGGGTCATCGCGGTGTCAAGTATTACCATACCCCCACTACCACGCTATCAGCTGTTGCAAACAGTCTCGGAACTGTTTCGTGACCTTGAAAGCAGAGAAACTTGGAAGATGAGCCATGGATACTGATTAACCCATGCATGGCAAGACATAACATATCCATCCAACCACATTATCTCAAGGAAGGAAAAGTTTTTTTCGCCACCACAAATAGCGGCTGCCTGGTGTTCCAATCCCAATTTTACTGTGCCTAATCGTTTTTCTTGTTGATAAGTACCTACATGGAAATAATTGCATAATATTGAACCCCCCGATGGTTTACATTTGAGGTAGGTAGCTACTACGTATATTTTGAAAATCGAATATAAAAAAATGTGGAACTTTCCTTAATTATCATGGACCGATTTTGATGAAATTTGGTATAAGAGCTCCATTTGGGGTCTACTTGTGCCCCGAAGGTTTTTTCAGTCACTTCTGAGCGGTGAAACATTAGGGCTGAAACTTCTTAAGGCTCGAAAACTCTTGTTATGAAGGTTGTTTTTTTCACCAATTTGAGATAGGTACCACTGAATTTTTAGAATTAAATGAACCCACCCAGAGGATAAACTATTAGAACTTGAAGGTTGAACTTACGATAAATGAGAAACACGAGTGTGAATCGCAAAAGAGGCCTTATCACCTTACAAATTTTAGCTGACCAAAATGCAATCACTGTTCGTTTCTTTGGGTTGTACATGTTTTGCTTCCTTAATCAACCTGTAATCAAATTTCTAAACCAAGGAATTCTTTATTTCTTCAAATGGAGTGTGAAGGGTTTATTTCATCTAAATAAACAACATTTTGAAGCGAAAACATGATTGGTAGGTAGTGACGAGGGTAAAGCTGACGCTTGATCTTCAGAAAAATAATAAACCTTTGTGTAATAATTTGCAGCGTTTTTTATTATTGTTTATTCCTCTGTGACTGGCCAAGCTGTTTGCCTCACGAAAATTCTCACCAGACGCCCCTGCCTCGTCTACACATGTTTACAGGCACACACAATGGTTACAGGCTCGAGACGTAAAATTTACGTCACCTTTCCATTTCAGGGTTAAAATACCGTATAAATTGAAAAAACAAGGGATTGAAAAATTGCTTGGACATTTTTTGTTGGAAATTAGTTGTGGAATTGATCCTCTGAAGGTCAGACACCTTAGAAGTGTTCACACTTTATATTTCACTGATGAATTTCTTTCATAGATAAAAATCTATAAAAGCTAAGCAATAAGCTCATTATCACCATTTCAGTTCTGAACCAATGTTGCAGCAACAGAAGGAGGTTTACCTACATCGAATTTAATCTAGTTTCGACAAAACTTTCAACTGAATCCTTAGGTAACTACTGACAAACATGATCGCCCATCTAATGATTGCATTGTTGAAAAATATCCTCCACAAACTGAGGGGGATTGTTCCAAATCTGTTGATCGTAACTGTTCGCTTCAGCGATGAATTAAATTAATACCTAAATTTCAACTCTTGGCCACACGGTTTCTAAATCCATTTTCGATATGTTTTTGAAAGTCATCTGTTGTAACATTATTAAAAATAATATTGTTAATAATGTTACAACAGATGACTTTCAAAAACATATCGAAAATGGATATTATCCTCCACAAACTGCGGGGGATTGTTCCAAATCTGTTGATCGTAAACCGGAGTGAAGTTAGCAATATTTCTCGGCAATATTCAGGAAAATTCCGTAACATCGTTAATACTCAACCAAATTGAACCAAATTTGGGGGTTATGTTCCCCTGAGTTATGCGCACCAGATGGGAGTGGAAAAAAGGGTGGGGGAGAGGAGGGGGGAAATTTCCTAAATTCAACTATTTAACGCAAAAAATTCCATAACATCGTTAATACTCAACCAAATTGAACCAAATTTGGGGGTTGTGTTCCCCTGAGTTATGCGCACCAGATGGGAGTCGAAAAAAGGGTGGGGGAGAGGAGGGGGAAATTTCCTATATTCAACTATTTAACACAAAAAATTCCATAAAATCGTTAATACTCAACCAAAATGCACTAAATTTGGGGGTTGTGTTCCCCTGAGTTATGCGCACCATATGCGACAGAAAAAACCAGGCATATAGGGGAGGGGGTAAATTCCCCATCTAGCAATAATCAATAAAAAAATCGGTAAAATCGTTATTACTCTATCGAAATGCTCCAAATTTAGGAGTAGTGTTCCCCTTAGTTATGCGCACCATATGCAAGAGAAAAAACCAGGCATTAAGGGGAGGGGGTAAATTCCCCATCTAGCAATAATCAATAAAAAATCGATAAAATCGTTATTACTCAACCAAAATGCACCAAATTTGAGGGTTGTGTTCCCCTGAGTTATGCGCACCATATGCAAGAGAAAAAACCAGGCATTGTGGGGAGGGGGTAAATTCCCCATCTAGCAATAATCAATAAAAAATCGGTAAAATCGTTATTACTCAACCAAAAAGCACCAAATTTGGGGGTTGTGTTCCCCTGAGTTATGCGCACCATATGCGAGAGAAAAAACCAGGCATTAAGGGGAGGGGGTAAATTCCCCATCTAGCAATAATCAATAAAAAATCGGTAAAATCGTTATTACTCAACCAAAAAGCACCAAATTTGGGGGTTGTGTTCCCCTGAGTTATGCGCACCATATGCGAGAGAAAAAACCAGGCATTAAGGGGAGGGGGTAAATTCCCCATCTAGCAATAATCAATAAAAAATCGGTAAAATCGTTATTAATCAACCAAAATGCACCAAATTTGAGGGTTGTGTTCCCCTGAGTTATGCGCACGATATGCAAGAGAAAAAACCAGGCATTGTGGGGAGGGGGTAAATTCCCCATCTAGCAATAATCAATAAAAAATCGGTAAAATCGTTATTACTCAACCAAAATGCACCAAATTTGAGGGTTGTGTTCCCCTGAGTTATGCGCACCATATGCAAGAGAAAAAACCAGGCATTAAGGGGAGGGGGTAAATTCCCCATCTAGCAATAATCAATAAAAAATCGGTAAAATCGTTATTACTCAACCAAAATGCACCAAATTTGAGGGTTGTGTTCCCCTGAGTTATGCGCACCATATGCAAGAGAAAAAACCAGGCATTGTGGGGAGGGGGTAAATTCCCCATCTAGCAATAATCAATAAAAAATCGGTAAAATCGTTATTACTCAACCAAAATGCACCAAATTTGAGGGTTGTGTTCCCCTGAGTTATGCGCACCATATGCAAGAGAAAAAACCAGGCATTGTGGGGAGGGGGTAAATTCCCCATCTAGCAATAATCAATAAAAAATCGGTAAAATCGTTATTACTCAACCAAAATGCACCAAATTTGAGGGTTGTGTTCCCCTGAGTTATGCGCACCATATGCAAGAGAAAAAACCAGGCATTGTGGGGAGGGGGTAAATTCCCCATCTAGCAATAATCAATAAAAAATCGGTAAAATCGTTATTACTCAACCAAAATGCACCAAATTTGAGGGTTGTGTTCCCCTGAGTTATGCGCACCATATGCAAGAGAAAAAACCAGGCATTAAGGGGAGGGGGTAAATTCCCCATCTAGCAATAATCAATAAAAAATCGGTAAAATCGTTATTACTCAACCAAAATGCACCAAATTTGAGGGTTGTGTTCCCCTGAGTTATGCGCACCATATGCAAGAGAAAAAACCAGGCATTGTGGGGAGGGGGTAAATTCCCCATCTAGCAATAATCAATAAAAAATCGGTAAAATCGTTATTACTCAACCAAAATGCACCAAATTTGAGGGTTGTGTTCCCCTGAGTTATGCGCACCATATGCAAGAGAAAAAACCAGGCATTGTGGGGAGGGGGTAAATTCCCCATCTAGCAATAATCAATAAAAAATCGGTAAAATCGTTATTACTCAACTAAATTGAACCAAATTTGAGGGTTGTGTTCCCCTGAGTTATGCGCACCATATGCAAGAGAAAAAACCAGGCATTAAGGGGAGGGGGTAAATTCCCCCTCTAGCAATAATCAATAAAAAATCGGTAAAATCGTTATTACTCAACCAAAATGCACCAAATTTGAGGGTTGTGTTCCCCTGAGTTATGCGCACCATATGCAAGAGAAAAAACCAGGCATTAATGGGAGGGGGTAAATTCCCCATCTAGCAATAATCAATAAAAAATCGGTAAAATCGTTATTACTCAACCAAAATGCACCAAATTTGGGGGTTGTGTTCCCCTGAGTTATGCGCACCATATGCAAGAGAAAAAACCAGGCATTAAGGGGAGGGGGTAAATTCCCCCTCTAGCAATAATCAATAAAAAATCGGTAAAATCGTTATTACTCAACCAAAATGAACCAAATTTGGGGGTTGTGTTCTCCCGAGTTATGCGCACCATATGCAAGAGAAAAAACCAGGCATCGAGGGGAGGGGGTAAATTCCCCATCTAGCAATAATCAATAAAAAATCGGTAAAATCGTTATTACTCAACCAAAATGAACCAAATTTGAGGGTTGTGTTCCCCTGAGTTATGCGCACCATATGCAAGAGAAAAAACCAGGCATTAATGGGAGGGGGTAAATTCCCCATCTAGCAATAATCAATAAAAAATCGGTAAAATCGTTATTACTCAACCAAAATGCACCAAATTTGAGGGTTGTGTTCCCCTGAGTTATGCGCACCATATGCAAGAGAAAAAACCAGGCATTAATGGGAGGGGGTAAATTCCCCATCTAGCAATAATCAATAAAAAATCGGTAAAATCGTTATTACTCAACCAAAATGCACCAAATTTGGGGGTTGTGTTCCCCTGAGTTATGCGCACCATATGCAAGAGAAAAAACCAGGCATTAAGGGGAGGGGGTAAATTCCCCAGCTAGCAATAATCAATAAAAAATCGGTAAAATCGTTATTACTCAACCAAAATGAACCAAATTTGAGGGTTGTGTTCCCCCGAGTTATGCGCACCATATGCAAGAGAAAAAACCAGGCATTGAGGGGAGGGGGTAAATTCCCCATCTAGCAATAATCAATAAAAAATCGGTAAAATCGTTATTACTCAACCAAAATGAACCAAATTTGGGGGTTGTGTTCTCCCGAGTTATGCGCACCATATGCAAGAGAAAAAACCAGGCATCGAGGGGAGGGGGTAAATTCCCCATCTAGCAATAATCAATAAAAAATCGGTAAAATCGTTATTACTCAACCAAAATGAACCAAATTTGAGGGTTGTGTTCTCCCGAGTTATGCGCACCATATGCAAGAGAAAAAACCAGGCATTGAGGGGAGGGGGTAAATTCCCCATCTAGCAATAATCAATAAAAAATCGGTAAAATCGTTATTACTCAACCAAAATGAACCAAATTTGAGGGTTGTGTTCTCCCGAGTTATGCGCACCATATGCAAGAGAAAAAACCAGGCATTGAGGGGAGGGGGTAAATTCCCCATCTAGCAATAATCAATAAAAAATCGGTAAAATCGTTATTACTCAACCAAAATGAACCAAATTTGAGGGTTGTGTTCCCCCGAGTTATGCGCACCATATGCAAGAGAAAAAACCAGGCATCGAGGGGAGGGGGTAAATTCCCCATCTAGCAATAATCAATAAAAAATCGGTAAAATCGTTATTACTCAACCAAAATGAACCAAATTTGAGGGTTGTGTTCTCCCGAGTTATGCGCACCATATGCAATAGAAAAAACCAGGCATTGAGGGGAGGGGGTAAATTCCCCATCTAGCAATAATCAATAAAAAATCGGTAAAATCGTTATTACTCAACCAAAATGCACCAAATTTGGGGGTTGTGTTCCTCCGAGTTATGCGCACCATATGCAAGAGAAAAAACCAGACATTAAGGGGAGGGGGCAAATTCCCCCTCTAGCAATAATCGATAAAAAATCGGTAAAATCGTTATTACTCAACCAAAATGCACGAAATTTGGGGGTTGTGTTCCCCCGAGTTATGCGCACCATATGCGAGAGAAAAAACCAGGCATTGAGGGGAGGGGGTAAATTCCCCATCTAGCAATAATCAATAAAAAATCGGTAAAATCGTTATTACTCATCCAAAATGCACCAAATTTGGGGGTTGTGTTCCC
The DNA here is from genome assembly GCA_009739505.2 of Apolygus lucorum. Taxonomy (NCBI): domain Eukaryota; kingdom Metazoa; phylum Arthropoda; class Insecta; order Hemiptera; family Miridae; genus Apolygus; species Apolygus lucorum. The sequence continues at coordinate 865,342 of CM019177.2, forward strand.
CTGAGTTATGCGCACCATATGCAAGAGAAAAAACCAGGCATTGAGGGGAGGGGGTAAATTCCCCCTCTAGCAATAATCAATAAAAAATCGGTAAAATCGTTATTACTCAACCAAAATGCACCAAATTTGGGGGTTGTGTTCCCCTGAGTTATGCGCACCATATGCAAGAGAAAAAACCAGACATTGAGGGGAGGGGGTAAATTCCCCATCTAGCAATAATCAATAAAAAATCGGTAAAATCGTTATTACTCAATCCAAAATGCACCAAATTTGGGGGTTGTGTTCCCCTGAGTTATGCGCACCATATGCAAGAGAAAAAACCAGGCATTGAGGGGAGGGGGTAAATTCCCCCTCTAGCAATAATCAATAAAAAATCGGTAGAATCGTTATTACTCATTTGAAATGCATCAAATTTTTGGGTTGTGTTCCCCCGAGTTATGCGCACCAGATGGGAGAGAAAAAACCAGGCATTGAGGGGAGGGGGTAAATTCCCCCTCTAGCAATAATCAATAAAAAATCGGTAAAATCGTTATTACTCAACCAAAATGCACGAAATTTGGGGGTTGTGTTCCCCCGAGTTATGCGCACCATATGCAAGAGAAAAAACCAGTCATTGAGGGGAGGGGGTAAATTCCCCCTCTAGCAATAATCAATAAAAAATCGGTAAAATCGTTATTACTTACCCAAAATGCACGAAATTTGGGGGTTGTGTTCCCCCGAGTTATGCGCACGATATGCGAGAGAAAAAACCAGGCATTGAGGGGAGGGGGTAAATTCCCCCTCTAGCAATAATCGATAAAAAATCGGTAAAATCGTTATTACTCATCTAAAATGAACCAAATTTGAGGGTTGTGTTCTCCCGAGTTATGCGCACCATATGCAAGAGAAAAAACCAGGCATTGAGGGGAGGGGGTAAATTCCCCCTCTAGCAATAATCGATAAAAAATCGGTAAAATCGTTATTACTCAACCAAAATGAACCAAATTTGGGGGTTGAGTTCCTCCGAGTTATGCGCACGATATGCGACAGAAAAAACCAGGCATTGAGGGAAGGGGGTAAATTCCCCCTCTAGCAATAATCAATAAAAAATCGGTAAAATCGTTATTACTTATCTGAAATGCACCAAATTTGAGGGTTGTGTTCCCCTGAGTTATGCGCACCATATGCGAGAGAAAAAACCAGCCATTAAGGGGAGGGGGTAAATAATAAATTGTTACAATCTACCCCAAATTGGCGAAGATGGGTCTTTCCCTGTTGTTCATTCACTGTAAGTTAGGTAGGTGAGTTGTAGTCCAGGACAAGGTTAATAGTTATCCATCCTTAAGTATTACTTGTTTCCAATTTTTCTCTCAACTTACCATTTAATGTTCAACTACACCAACTGTTTATGAGTATTTGTGATTGATTTATTGTAAGTACCTACTTGAGTACCACGCTGGTAATGAAAACGTTTATTAGATTTTTAATTGAACCATAAAATTTATGGTTAAAAAATGTATGGTATTAAATGGGTTAATTAAACCATTTAATGGTTTAACAACTTCATGTATTTATGTTTGGATGATCGATCACGGATGATCGTTCGAGGGATGAATGTTCGATGTATGGTTTCGATTGAGTATGAGATGTGCATGATCGCCAATTTTACAGAAATAACCGTGATCTACCGATTTGAGTGCTCCTATAATATTCTTGTATGATATTTTTTCTTTCTTTCAATCCAGTAAATACCTAAGCTGACACTCGAAAACCTCCTGTTCCAAATCAGTTTAGAAATGAGAAACAGTTCGTTTTTTGGTAGACTATTCAAAATTCGCTTCAATGGGGTATTTCGGTGGGTCGGAAATTCAGGTTTTTGACCTCAAATTTGGATTCAGCACCCTTGAAAACCTATAATTTCCAACTTTTAGCCCAATGATACTGTAACATGTGGTAGAAAAATTAATTAAAGAGAAGACACGTTTGAAAAAGGCGGGCCACTATAAATGCACACAACTAGGCAAGGACAGACTACGCCGCGCGCGTGTGTGAGTAATATTTTGTAGTATCCAAGAGGTATCTGTGCATGGATACTTTTTTCAAAGACAGTTGGCTAGCTACGTCAAGATTGGCTAGCTACGTCACGCCATTCAAATCTTCAACTTTCCTTAGCTTCTCTGATTTTTTAAAAACATTTTCTCGACGAACAGACCCGATTACCGTTATTCCTGAGCCATACCCTTTTGAAAAAAAAAAAAAAAAAAATTGACTGAAATACCCCATTGTTTCTCCGATGCGGAGTGATCCACATCCCCACTTCCAGATTCTTGAGGTCGTCCCTCCACATCATCTTCAAATCGTGGACTTCGTTACAATTTTATCAACATTCTCAGCCAATGTACAGAAGCATTCAGGTTTAGTTGGAGATTGAATAATATATTTCGTACCTAACCATAAATGCAATTTATAGTGTATGGTTGTCAACGAGCCAACCATATGTTAGTAAGGTAGGTACTGTACTGTAGGTATCAAATAAAATGGCTGTTGATAGGGTTTTGTAAGCCGAAAAACCCCCAGTTAGGTCCTTCAAAAACATCTTAATCAAATCCTATCTGGTAGCGTTGACCTGAAGGGTCTGACTCTAACCAAGGTTCCCAGCCTACTAATTAACTTTACTCGCAAAAGAGGGTACTTGGTACTTGAACACACAACACATACGAACGATAAAATTAGATTTTATTACCAAAACTATTGGTCATGTATGTGTAGGAAAATAAGTCTGCATACAAAAATAGGTACCTACCTAATGTGATACATGGACCCTAACAATTGTGAAATCAAGGTGAGTACTTAGTTCCTCGCTTTGAATTTGGCGACTTACAGTTTTATCGACGTAGTTATGACGCAGTTATTCTCCAAGAATTCAAACATCAAATTCTTGTAGTTGGGATGTCACTGTTGTGATACGGCTTTCCCGCCAATAGAAGTGGGGACGGTATTTCCTCTTGAAATATGGCTCTATACAAAATGGAATTTCGAACTGATAACTGGTACAGGAATGCTTTGAAGTGCGCTAAATTGTAATCTGCCGTAAAAAAAAAAAATAAATTCTATGCAAATACTCAATGGGTTGAGTACACTATACTCCACAGGAACAAATAATAGCACGAAGATACTGACTAGCTGTCTACCCCAGGAACAAATAATATCACGAAGATAGTGAAATTTCTCTATAGTAACAGTGCCGCAGTTAATTTGTTCAGAATAGTGTTGAAATAGAGTTGCAAATATTCTGATGGAATGACCAGCTCGTATTTCTACCCAATAATTCAAAAATATAATTTAATTTGATTAATTAAATAATTATAATATAGACATGAATTGGGTATGGTTCAATAACAAAACGGAGTGTGGTTTATATTGATTAACTCTTTAATCGTATATAGGTCCAAAATGAAATGAGAATGGATTTTGGGTATCAAGGGAAACCGCAAAATATTAAAATGTGTGAAGAGATCACTTACCAGGAGCAAGGCAGGAAAGTGACTGAATGCCGAGCTCGTTCCCAGTGTAGGAGAGTAGCGACGCCTCCTCAGGCATATTCCGCGGAGCAGTTCGTGGAACTGCTACACTCCCCTTCTGGGTTTTTAAAATTTTGGAACAAAATTTTTGCGGGTTGTAGGATAGGTAGAGGTTGGGTGGTGGTTAGTACAAAAATAATTCGGTAAATCAATCCTAGGGACCCTCGGCAGGGAAACCATGCCTGACGCACACCCATAGCGCTATGGTTGGCTGCCATGGAAGGTGCGTGCAAGCTGGACAAAACCTGCTGGCGACGTCTTAGACGTTCTCATTCTTGTTTGAATGTTTTTCCAACGTTTTTGTTAACATTTTGTTTTATTTTTTTGTTTTTGTTTTCTGTTTGTTTCTAAGTTCTTCAGATTGTTGCTTGAGGCTCCCAGCGTATTTGATGGCTTTGGGTGGGTCATTCAGATGGATGGCCTTCCAATCTTGTTCCATGTTTCCGTTTACGTCTCTTGGGCATGTAACACAGTATGATATACGTGATTAATATTATGATTGTAATTCTCATTTACAAATAAAACTCATTTACAAATTAGGGAGATAACGTTACATATAAACAACTCTCGGGTCACTGGTTTTGTCAATAGCGGCCCCCTCGTCCTGTCCAAGTACAAAGAATACACACAAACAACAATCGGATCCCCAGTGGTATCAACAACCTTGGCTTTGGGATCATCCAATCAAATCATTTGAGAAATAACTTGAATCAGGAAGAAACTGATTCACATCTGTTTAGATAGAACGTTAGTAGCAGAGAAAGAAATCGGGCGTAACAGCTCAAAGCAACAACATTGTTATATCTCACTGAACATGGAGACCCCGAGCCCCATCAAATCCGAAATGAAATGAGAATGGATTTTGGGTATCAAGGGAAACCGCAAAATATTAAAATGTGTGAAGAGATCATTTACCAGGAGCAAGGCAGGAAAGTGACTGACTGCCGAGCTTGTTCCCAGTGTAGGAGAGTAGCAACGCCTCCTCAGGCCTATTCCACGGAGCAGTTCGCGGAACTGCTACAGTGTACGTAAGTAATCCAAGTTTGTCCTTCAGTAAGTACCTACTACCACTATACCTATGATATAGTATTCTTCACGCATCAAACCTTTCCCCTTCGGCAAGACAACACAAAGCACAGGACCACTCTAAATCTCCAGGCGGAGGACAGAACTTACCATTCAACAGTTTCCCCTGGCATTCTATATGAGTCCATCTATTGCAATACGAGCATTGGACCCATTCAATTTTTGACGTTTCAGGGCCATCGGTACAAACTACACAAAAATTCTCCATGGCGTCAGACGCTGCAAGTAATGTATTCAATATTTCCTTCCTGTAAGGGTTTGGTTCGAAAGAATGACAGAATGGAATACCTTTTACTTCACATTCGATGTACTTAAGTATGTAAATGCCGCAATTGTAAGAATCACTTTGTTTAGGCAGATCCCTCCTGATTGGTGTCCAGCGTGATGGAAATGAATTACTTTTCGTACGTATGTTGGTGTTATTCACAACATGCTTCAAATTCCTAAGAAAACTGTCAATTTCTGTTGAGTCGCACCCCATAGGATTGTAATACTCCATTGTCCTGTCTCCTAAATTAAACTTCACAACGTTCCAATGGTTTGAATTTACCACAAATGGCATGAAAACTGTCTTACAACCAGTTGGTAGTTCGGGAAATGTAACCAATGAATCTGCAGCCGTCAATCCATAACCTAAGTATGTTGTTAAAGCAAAGATGTGTGGAGCGTTATAAGTAATCACAGAAACGTAAGTATCAACAATCTCACTTGTAACGTAACTGTCGTCAGCATCTAAAGTATTTAGAGCCAAAGACCGGATATCTCCACTTCTGATCTCCTCAACTCTTAATCCTCTGTTAGCAAAATTCATCAAAACAAAATCTTTGCCGCCTTTAAAAACTTGAGGAACAACTGTAGCGATTTTGGTGTAGTAGGAGGAATCAGCTACAAGACCATTGGCATGGAATGATAATTGACCCCTACAACTCTGAACACGTTTCATGATTTTATTTGAGTAACTACAATCACTGTAAGTCCCTAGCCTGGTTCTTTTTTTTGAATGCCACTTTTCCACAGGATCACGTTTCATTGAAATGCAACAAGGTTCCATAACATTGACATCGTCAATATCTTTTTCATGTGTGTTGTGAGTTAAAGTCAACCTCGGCGTCTCATGTTTACCTATTTTGTTTGGCGGTTGGTACTTGGCCAAATTGCACAAAATACAAGACCATCGCGCTACTTGGGAATGAGCAATGCATTTGGTATCCATCAACTCCATCAAACATAAGTCATGTACCCATCTGCCGCAGTACGTACACCCCATCAATTCAGTGTGTGCCTTACGATCTTTAGCACATATAACACAAATACTGTCCATGCGGTCAGAACCACGAAGTAATTTGTCGAGTATTTCGTTCCTGTAACTGTTAGGCTTGAAACTATCTGTGAAGGGAGTACCTTCGACTTCACATTGTACGTACTTAATTACGAACAATCCGCAATTGAAAGAATCACGTTGTAATGGTTTTTTCCTAAGTTTTTCCTTCCATGTCACAGGAAAAAAATTATCGACCTTCGATTTATTCACACACTCAAAAACTTCCTTCATTCGTTTCGTAAATGTTTTTATTCTAGTAGGGCTGCAACCAAACGGGTCATAATATTCAAAAATACCTAATTGAAAGTCAAATTGCACTACATTCCAATGGTTGCCATTGATCAAAAAAGGCATAAATAGTTTTCTACAATTAGGTATTGTGGGGAATTGTAAATTGTTAGAATTTAGTACATTGAAACCTGCATAAGTTGTTAAAGCGTGGCAGTGCGGTACATCAGATGTGATCAAGGCAATAGAAGCACTTATGACATCACCAGTCAACCAATTATAATCTATTCCATCAGAGGACAATCCCAAGGACCGAATATCTTTCCCTGTCAAACAAGGAAAATACAAGCCCTTATTCGAAAATCGTAATAATTTAAACTCAAACTCTTTGAAAAAGAATGGAGTAGCAGAAGCTATTTTGGAATAGTACGCGGAATCACTGACCAGACCATTAGGAAAGGTGGCTGGCGTATTCCTGTCCACTATAGCATCGTTTGATGTAATGGTTGTGTCATCGAATGCGTCAATTGTATGTCCTGATTTGGAAGGAAGGTTCTCCAACGCTAAACACTGACTTGCCATCCTATCATATTCTTGATTAAATTCTTCATCTAGCAAAGGTGCTGCTGTTGCTGATGAAGTAGTAACTGGCTCTTCATCATTATACCATGGTTCAACTTCTTCAGACAATATTTGACACTCGGGAGAAATAGTTGTCATCTCCCTCTCAGTCGCCAAAATTCTCTTCTTACACTTGCTGAGACGGGAATAAGTTTTACCACATCTTCGTCTGCCCCTACGTTTTATAGCACTATCGTACTGCATGTGTGTTTTTTTAGGAGTGGCTTGTTTTATTTTTTTAGGTGTCGATCGATTTTTCGGAATTGATAACAAATATTGTTTGGCACCACTTTTGATAATTCGCCTCGTACATCTCAAGAACCGAGATGCCCTGGTAGGTAATTTCATCTCGACTATGTTGTGCTTGACAATATTGAACCAATTTTCCAAAATGTTATTACATCCTACATCCCCCTCATTGTGAGTTTGAGTTCCACACCACATGGGATAATACTTGAACACTTTACGTATTAGATCATTTAGTAGCACAGGATTGCACAATTCATTTTTACCATGGTTAACATTGGTCAACAACTCCGTTTGACAATTCAACGATATTTGGTAAAAATGCATGTGAAATCTGGATTTGTCGGAACTATACCAAGGCGTTTTTGGTACTTGACAATTGGATGAAAACTGGCGTTTGAAAAAGTACAGTTCCGAAGGTTCTGGCGAGGACATGGTAAATCGATTGAGGTCTCGTAATGCTTCATTAACTTGATGGCTGTCAATCGTTGAAAGCAAAATGATACACAATTTCTGGAACCACAACGATACGTGCCAGATGGATTTGGCAAAGAACAGCGCTGAAATACCTTCTTTCATCATAATGGAGAAACTTTTGTCGCTTGTACCGGCATCAATTAATTTACATACATTTTTCATCAAGTGCGAATTACAATACTTGAGAATTACAGGGATGTTATTGTCAGGTAGTAATGGACGATCTTCAATTATGTAGTCGTATGTTAGATTCAAATATTGTTTTAACTCCATGTATGCCCAGCAATTTAAAACACCTTTGATCAACGCTTTACTTCCATCGGTTGTTACACAATCGAAAACAGGCCACTTCCCTGTGTATTCTTTAATCCCAAACTTGATATCCAGCAACCATTTCTGGATGCTTGTAGCATCGTGCCGGTATGAAATAAGTTCAGAAATAGGGAAAGGAGTATTGATTGCCTTCAAATGAACCAGGGCAGTATAGTACATCACAATGGGTTCTATGTGCGAGGGTCTTCTTACAACGCTTCCAGTTGCATCTAAATGTAGGTTAATCCTTTTCTCTCTTTTCTTCATTGCAACCAGCACATCAAATTGCTCTTGGCTCATTGCGATGAATCTAAAAGGAAATCCTGCCTCATAAATGAATTTATCGTTCCTATGGTGTCTGGAGACTGCCATTCTAATGACATCAATTATATCATTCTCATCCCGATCCAAACTTCGTAGTCTCTCGCTGTTCAGTTTCTTGTAGACATCAAGGGACCTCACCCCATCTGCATTACCACACCCTATCAATTGAGAGGATGCATCATTAACAGCTTTACTACGTACGACCAATGACGTATGTTTCATCAGATCATCTTTAAGAATTGCCCTGTGCATACCACGTACATGACGGGCTACTGGAATTGTCGTGTCATGTTTGAACTGTAGTCCAGTACTGAAAACTGCAAAAGATATATCTTTGTTATCTCCTCGTGGTTTTTGTAACACAATTTTGAATAGTTTGCACAAAGGATGAGCACAATAACCATACAACGTTATATTTCTAAGGTTCACATTTCGGGACTTAATATTCAAGATACATGTGTTATTTACCAAAGTAAAGTATTTGCTCAAATAGTATGTGTACACGCTGCCTTTTAAATCTTTACTCTTGTTTGCGGTACTGAAAAATATGTCTGAAACAACAATAGCAGGAATGCTGGCGGAACCTTCGAAATACGTACACGAAGAATATTCTAATTGACGAAGACCACTTTCTGTGTCCTTGTCCGACAATTCCCAAATGTTCGTAGTACCCAGTGGAAGGAAAGAAAGAACCTTGATTTTCATTTTTGAAACTAGTGCATGTGCTGGTCCTACATCGTCATCACTCTCTGATGTCGGTGTAGGAGAAGGACAATTTTGTGTACTTTGTATAGTACCAGCTTGTGAATAATGCACTCTCACTACGTTCCTTATCATCTTCCTTTTTTCTTTGCTGTTAACAATTCCAATTGTACGGGCCACCAGACCATAAATCGAATTTGGTGGGTTGTACGTCTGATTAAGGTAGTAGTTGACAAGACTTTCGTCTACCAATTCATTAAAAGTTGAAATTATTGAGAGATAGCTGCTATGTTCACTCTGTATCATTGGGTCAAACTGACATTGATCGCTGATCACAATTCGTTTTGAATCAGACAAAGCAACAACTTCATCTTGATCATCAAAGGCAAGTAAGGGCTCAGTAGTGTCGCACTTTAACTGGATACTAACTCCACTGTGATCATTATGAGGAGTACAAGATGGGGAAATGTCATGAAATGCGACTGAGGTATCAATTTTAATACCTTCAAGTTGTTGCCTATTATGACATAAATAGCGAACCAACTTCCGCTGGTCATTTGAAGTGGAACCTTCATATATGACCATGCTCAACATTTTTAGCATCTTATCGCCTACCTTCTTTTTCAATAACTCGGAACAACTGACATTGTTTTTGACTAGAAATTCTTCCACGTCGTGTAAAATAATTTTTTTGGGTCTCATAATTAAAACTGTTTCAGTCAAACAAAACTGGAATGAAAAAAAAAACAGTAATTAGTATTCGTGGTAGAGTATGAAACGAAATTATTTTTAAATATCGAAAACATTAGTATCAATGATTCAATGAGGAATTTCACCGAATTCTGTTTGCATTTTTCCTGAATAATTAATGGTGTGTAAAAAGTGTGTAAAAAGTTTAGTAAAATCGGGCTGATTTCGGGAAATAAGTATTTTGTTATTTTTGGGAGACAATCAAAATTTATCATTTCAAAAATAACCGGGAAAACGGACGTGAAGCGGGAACGCTCGCTGATTGGGCTGTTCAGATCGCCATCTCCTCCCAGTGTTGCTCATTGGGACGACGAAATCATGTTATCTAAGAGGAAAGTTATCAAACATAACCAGGGGACATCCCATTGGATAAGCATTAGATCAGTTTAACCAGTTGGTAAGCGATAAAACTGTTTCACTTGATGTAATTTATTTATTACTTTAGGCAAGAAATAGTGATCCCCCCCCCTCACCATTATCCACCATAACATTTCTAGCGGCGTGGGAGCCTCGAATTTGAAAGCATTTTAAAATCCGTGATCTACGATGCCCAACATGCGATTTCGAGTTCACCGTCTCCACCACCAATGGTGCCAGTCTGGCACCAAAGCAGAAATACGTCGTAACATCGAACTTTCATCTATTAGTTTTAGTAGGCATTCCGTCGAAGTTCACATCTGTATTCAAGGTGAAACACGATAAAAACCCACGAAATATGTGGTTTATGGTGTCCTGGTGCCATGGTGGCACCACTATAAGTTCCATGGTAGTACAGAAAATAATTCATGAAAATACGGAGGTATAATGAGAATTTTTCCTCAATTTCAAAGGTTGGGTAAAATTAGTAAGCAGTAAAGTAGGTAACCAAAATATTGAAAAACCAAAATATTGAAAAACCGGATATTTCGTGAATGTAATCCCCCCACTCGCCCCTCCCCTTGCGAATTTCGGTACTCTGGTGAAATCATGTACAACTCGGAAGTTATTTGAGTCAAACAAAAAAAGAAACACACAAATCGGTTGGAAATTGAGGCCTGAGCAAAGTTTACAAGATTATGCCCGCAAACGCACGTTTTTTAAGCATTAACCCCCCCCCCCCTTTCCCCCACCCCCTCAAAAAGCAAAATTCGAAATTCCGACGCCGTAGTGCACAAGTAGATAGTTTTCCGCGTCGAAGAAAAAACGAACCACGAAAATCGGTTGAGAACTAAAGCCTGGGTAGACGACACAAGATTATGCCCAAAAACGCACGTTTTTTGAGCATTAACCCCCCCCCCCCCTTCCACCCCCCTTAAACGGCAAAATTCGAAATTCCGGCGACGTAGTGCACAACTAGATAGTTTTCCGCGTCGAACAAAAAAAGAACCACGAAAATCGGTTGAGAACTAAGGGCTGAGCAGATGACACAAGATTTTGTCACACACACACACAGACATACACCTATGGTTTTTTTTCGCGGATTTGGATTCAGAATGGTCTAAAACGGATTATGTGTGGTTATTTTTTTTTCTGTTGAGTGTTGTCCAACTTTACCCCAGATCGATCGTATAAGGACGCCCAAGTCTTACTGTGGGACGTCCTAAACAGGGGAACCTAATTTTCCCCATCTTGCTTTTTCTATTTTTTTCTTCAGTTTTTCGATTTCGAACTTTACTGTTTCGTGAAATTTTGCATCTGGGGACTATAGATTTCTCGATCTCAGCGCTCCAAGTGGCCGTAAATGAACTATTCCAGGATGACGTCATTTTCCCGGTTTTTTTTTAACATTCGTATTTTCTTCACTGTTTTGTTTATTCGTAAATTAGGAAGTTCAGGCTGAAAGTTTGCCGTTAGAGGCTTTTCGAGGTGCTGAATCCGATTTTGGGGTCAAAAATAGGAAATTCCGACATGGTGAAATTCCTCATTGACGTGTTGACTTTAACATACTTCGCATAACTAGTAGAGAGAAAACGCAGAAAAATATTACACAAAGGTTTATTATTTTCAATAATGAACCTTTGGAATCGACTTAGAAGAAGAAATTTTTAACCCCCCCTCAAAAGTTGTTGCTTTACGTTTCAAGGTACGTAGAATCCAAGAATCGAATAAAAATTTGGCCGTCCTTGGCACTTTCCTCAGTTAGCATTGACCGATTTTGATGAAATTTGGTATGTAGGCTCCATTTGGGGTCTAGTTGTGCCCCAAATATTTTGGTTGATTGGTCACTTCTAAGTGTTGACAGATAAGGGTTGAAATTCTGAAAACACCCTAGCTCAAGAAATTTAGATATGTTGGTATTGTTTTCATTCAATATACGTAGTACGTAGTGAATTTTTAGAAACCACGCGGAGCCAGGACAAACCATTAGAGAGTTTTTGCTTCACACGGTCGCACCGTGGGAGGCACCGTCCGTGGAAATAATGAGGTCCGATGATGACCGGAAAGGTACGAAGTTTCCCGAAGTTGTCGCGGGGCCGCGCGTTCGTGAAGCCCGCCGGTTTGAAGCGCTCTTCACACGGCCGCCTCCCGCGGTCGGGTTCCTGCCACCGCAAGATGCAACCTTTAGGTAGGTTACACACTGATAACAGTTATTACATGCTTTGGTTTTGCGAATCGCAAGATTTCTTTTACTTTCTTCTTCAGTTCTTGCCAAAATATACTTTAAAAATGAGTACCTACCTCACATTGAAACTACATTAGGTTATTACAGAGCACTGCAGTGGAACTTCAATAGAGGTTTATTTAACTCTACAAAAATATATGTATAGTTCCCCCATGCATCTATCATATTATGATAAACATTGCCTAACACATGTTGAATTTTGAGGTCCGAATATAATCACGAATGATGTTGGTAGTTCACTTGATCATAATTTCATTTGATATTTCACTTGATTAATAGTGAAAGAAAACTTATCTAAAAATGTGTTCAGGCAATAACACATTTAAAACTCATTCTAACCCCTGTGCATTTTAAAAAATATAATAACTTTCCCGAGTTTATTGTCATTTATTATATTTCAAAATATAAGTATTTATTAATTAGGTGTAATACCATACGTGAACTCAGAAAATTTTGGGACTTAGAGAAAAACTTATAACAAAAGATAGGCCTAAAATATAAATATTTTTAGTCATATGCTATTTCTAAAATGCCAATTGTGTTCATGAGTTTATAAGAAGTTTGCCAACAATTGAATTATAATTGCAATTTGATAGCAAAACTATGCATCAAACTGCATATACAAGGTGTTTCACGAAAAGGTTGCACCCCCCTTCATTTCCTCAAAATACAGCGTACAAAATTGGGACCAACGCTATTCTTCATGGTTTTTCGTGAGGAATTCAGGAAAAATACTTTCGCGCAAAATAGAAAAAAACCAGTCAAATTTAAAAACGGATGACGCCCTGTGATTCAGAGTAAAAAAATGATGGAAAAACATGTGCCACACTAAGGGTCCTCCAAAACCTAATTTTTTGTGCAATTGTGGAGTTGCGCAACTTAGAGCGTTCAAAAAGTCAGGTTGCGCGCAATAAAAAAATTTGGTTCGGGTATGAATTTGTCATGAAATTTGACGAATTTGTGATAAAGGGGGGGGGGTCCATTTGAATAAATGAAGTTGGTGTCAATTGCGCACCTGCATGCAAGTATTTTGCGCGAAAGTATTTTTCCTGGATTCCTTACAAAAAACCATGAAGAATAGCGATGGTCCCAATTTATTACGCTGAATTTTGGGGAAATGAAGGGGGGTGCAACCTTTTCGTGAAACACCCTGTTTACCACTTCACCTACCAATAATACTCAGAATACTGTTTGGTCGGATAAAAAATTGAAACAGGATTATAATATAATCTATTATATATAAAAATTTATAGGTTTTTATATTATAAAAACCTATAAAAATATATTTTTGAGCATTGTGAGGGTGAGGTTATGAGTAAGGTATCGCTTTCTTCTAGAAGAATGATGAATTTAGGATTGCGAACAACTGAAGGTTGAGTGTGAATAGTCATTTAGAATTCCTCAGAATGGAACCAACTGAGTTGGTTCATCACTCAGATTTGGTAACAGCGTTTTCCAAAATCTCAGACAGAAACCAGCCACATATAATTTGAATTTTAGGCGTTCTACAACAGATATTGCATTTTCTCAAAGTAGGAAATGAGGCAGAATTAATTTAAATTTGAGAGGAAAAGAAGGAAATTCCAATAAAATTATCACCTGATTTACAAACTTGAAATAACTTTGATGCTTGATCACTCAAAACTAGGTTTTTGTAGTTAGTTCCATTCTGTACCTTCCACTTCAGCAAGAACGAAAATGGTGGCCAACTTCTCAGTCAAGGTCTCTTGGTGTCAGGTTATGATAACAGAATCCACGGAGCGTCCCGTTTCCTTGGTAACAGTCACGGTCCCGTGGTAAAAAGGAGTGGGGAGGTTAGCATCAACTCTAGTTTTCCGTAGCTTCACGTTCACGGGAGCTCGCCACCGTGTGAAGCAAAAACTCTCTATTCAGTCCCTACGTTTACTTAAGGGTTGGACTTACGATAAATCGGAAAAACGGTTTGTCCTACAGATGTCTCCTCCTTGTCACAATCGATTCTCTAAGTGCAATAAATAAATAATCAATTGTTGAAAAAACCTTCATTTCGAGTGTTTTCGAGCTAGGTCACTCTTGAAATTTTCAACCCTTAATTTTCACCCCTTGAAAGTGACAGACACCAACCAAAACCTTCGGGGCACAACTAGACCCCAAATGGAGCACATAAACCAAATTTCATCAAAATCGGTCCATGGTAACAAAGAAAAGTGCAGCAGACAGAGTGATTCTTCTATATTCGATTTTCAGATCCTACATACCTACGTTGATACGTAAAGCATCAAATTTTGGAGAGGTTAAACATTTTTTTCTTGTTTGAATCCAATGGTTCATTATTGAAAATAATAAACCAAAAATTATTTTAAAAAGTCACTCATGAAACTACTTACTTCACTTTAAGTTGGATGAAAACAGGTAACCTCCAGAAAGGGAGAGCGTGAAAACGAGCTGCCCCACTGTCGAGCTTTTATGAATTGAGACTCCGAAAGAGTTACGGTTTATTTGACGAGAAATTCTTCCAATTCGTCTATAATTATTTTTCAGTCTCACGTTTATAACTGTTTTAGTGAAAACTGAAATTAAAAAAAAAAAAACAGTAATTAGTATTTGTGGTAGAGTATGAAATATAGATATTTTTGAACATCGAAAATATTAGTATCAATGATTTAATAAGTCACTAGGAGTAGCTAATTAATGACAAATCACTCATGAAACTACTTACTTCACTGGAAATTGGATGAAAACAGATAACCTCCAAAAAGGGAGAACGCGAAAACAAGCTGCCCTACGGTCGAGCTTTCCATAAATTACGACTCCTGCTCTTGATGAGAAGCAATCAAATCACAAATATTATTATTCACAGTGTTCCAACAAAGCAACAACATCCGAAATCCGAACAGAAGAACTCAACAGGTCACCTTGCATTAACTTGGAGGAAAGCGAGAAGCGAGAACGCGCCATAGGTAGTAAATGTAATGAGGGTTCGTAGTCCAAGTACAAAGTCTCATCCTTGGTCGATGAAAACAAGGCATCGGTTCTTCTTCTTCGTCTGTTTTCTTCTTGGTCGATGGGACCGCTGCCATGAGAGACATCATACTTTTGGAAAAAGGTTTATTCATTTATTTTTTCAATTATATACAGTCGAGCCCAATTCAATACAATTTTATACTAAATGATGAACTATCTGCAGATAGTTAGATATAGGAAGTAAGACAAAGAAGGAATTAGACGACTAATTATAGCACACGTGAGAGGAGGCAATTAGATTTTTTATTGATTATTGCTAAATGGGGAATTTACCCCCTCCCCTCAATGCGTGGTTTTTTCTCTCGCATATGGTGCGCATAACTCGGAGGAACACAACCCTCAAATTTGGTGCATTTTGAAATAGTAATAACGATTTTACCGATTTTTTATTGATTATTGCTAGAGGGGGAATTTACCCCCTCCCCTTAATGTCTGGTTTTTTCTCTTGCATATGGTGCGCATAACTCGGGGGTACACAACCCTCAAATTTCGTGCATTTTGGATGAGTATTTACGATTTTACCGATTTTTTATTGATTATTGCTAGAGGGGGAATTTACCCCCTCCCATTAATGTATGGTTTTTTCTCTCGCATATGGTGCGCATAACTCGGGGGTACACAACCCTCAAATTTCGTGCATTTTGGATGAGTATTTACGATTTTACCGATTTTTTATTGATTATTGCTAGAGGGGGAATTTACCCCCTCCCCTTAATGTATGGTTTTTTCTCTCGCATATGGTGCGCATAACTCGGGGGTACACAACCCTCAAATTTCGTGCATTTTGGAAGAGTATTTACGATTTTACCGATTTTTTATTGATTATTGCTAGAGGGGGAATTTACCCCCTCCCCTTAATGTATGGTTTTTTCTCTTGCATATGGTGCGCATAACTCGGGGGTACACAACCCTCAAATTTCGTGCATTTTGGATAAGTATTAACGATTTTACCGATTTTTTATTGATTATTGCTAGAGGGGGAATTTACCCCCTCCCCTTAATGTATGGTTTTTTCTCTCGCATATGGTGCGCATAACTCGGGGGTACACAACCCTCAAATTTCGTGCATTTTGGATGAGTATTTACGATTTTACCGATTTTTTATTGATTATTGCTAGAGGGGGAATTTACCCCCTCCCCTTAATGTATGGTTTTTTCTCTCGCATATGGTGCGCATAACTCGGGGGTACACAACCCTCAAATTTGGTGCATTTTGAAAGAGTAATAACGATTTTACCGATTTTTTATTGATTATTGCTAGAGGGGGAATTTACCCCCTCCCCTTAATGTCTGGTTTTTTCTCTTGCATATGGTGCGTATAACTCGGGGGAACACAACCCCCAAATTTCGTGCATTTTGGTTGAGTAATAACGATTTTACCGATTTTTTATCGATTATTGCTAGAGGGGGAATTTACCCCCTCCCCTTAATGTCTGGTTTTTTCTCTCGCATATGGTGCGCATAACTCGGGGGAACACAACCCCCAAATTTCGTGCATTTTGGAAGAGTATTAACGATTTTACCGATTTTTTATTGATTATTGCTAGAGGGGGAATTTACCCCCTCCCCTTAATGTATGGTTTTTTCTCTCGCATATGGTGCGCATAACTCGGGGGTACACAACCCCCAAATTTCGTGCATTTTGGATGAGTATTTACGATTTTACCGATTTTTTATTGATTATTGCTAGAGGGGGAATTTACCCCCTCCCCTTAATGTATGGTTTTTTCTCTCGCATATGGTGCGCATAACTCGGGGGTACACAACCCTCAAATTTGGTGCATTTTGAAAGAGTAATAACGATTTTACCGATTTTTTATTGATTATTGCTAGAGGGGGAATTTACCCCCTCCCCTTAATGTCTGGTTTTTTCTCTTGCATATGGTGCGCATAACTCGGGAGAACACAACCCTCAAATTTCGTGCATTTTGGATGAGTATTTACGATTTTACCGATTTTTTATTGATTATTGCTAGAGGGGGAATTTACCCCCTCCCCTTAATGTCTGGTTTTTTCTCTCGCATATGGTGCGCATAACTCGGGGGAACACAACCCTCAAATTTCGTGCATTTTGGATGAGTATTAACGATTTTACCGATTTTTTATTGATTATTGCTAGAGGGGGAATTTACCCCCTCCCCTTAATGTCTGGTTTTTTCTCTTGTATATGGTGCGCATAACTCGGGGGAACACAACTCCCAAATTTCGTGCATTTTGGTTGAGTAATAACGATTTTACCGATTTTTTATCGATTATTGCTAGAGGGGGAATTTACCCCCTCCCCTTAATGTCTGGTTTTTTCTCTTGCATATGGTGCGCATAACTCGGGGGAACACAACCCCCAAATTTCGTGCATTTTGGTTGAGTAATAACGATTTTACCGATTTTTTATCGATTATTGCTAGAGGGGGAATTTACCCCCTCCCCTTAATGTCTGGTTTTTTCTCTTGTATATGGTGCGCATAACTCGGGGGAACACAACTCCCAAATTTCGTGCATTTTGGTTGAATATTAACGATTTTATGGAATTTTTGTGTTAAATAGTTGAATTTAGGAAATTTTCCCCCTCCTCTCCCCTATCCCTTTTTCCACCCCCATCTGGTGCGCATAACTCGGGAGAACACAACCCCCAAATTTGGTTCAATTTAGTTGAGTAATAACAATTTTGTAGAATTTTTTGTGTTAAATAGTTGAATTTAGAAAATTTCCCCCCTCTTCTCCCTCACCTATTTTTTCACTCCTATCTGGTGCGCATAACTCAGGGGAACACAACCCCCAAATTTGGTTCAATTTGGTTGAGTATTAACGATATTACGGATTTTTTCTGAATATTGCCGAGAAATATTGCTAACTTCACTCCGGTTCTTTTTCCACTTTTATTGTTTTGGCCACATCCATGCCAGACATAAGTTAGTTACATAGACTTAGTACAGGGAAGTAAGATTAGTTATGTTTGTTTGGCATGGATGACACCAGGGCAGCAAAATTGGATGAACAAGAACAGTGTTTACTCCTGCTTTAAGGATTTTTTGTCTTGATTCCATGGTCTCTCCCTGAAATTATTGGTGTTCCTGTCGCGTTCCAAATTGAATATCGACGTTTTGACTTCTTTTCTGGTAATTTTTCGATTATTGCGTTAAATATTGTACAAAATTGTTGTTTAAAACATCAGTCATGTAAAGAGATAACAATATGAGCCCGCTAGTGTGATTTTCACCGTTCAAAGAGTGTTGTTGCTCGGGCGTGTCAACTGAGGCCACATCACCAGGTCGACACTAGCTATTATTTTTTGGTGTACCTAATGGTAAGTATTAGAGGGCAATTGCAATTTTATCGATTATCGAGAAAATTGGTTACTGTGACTAGAATCGCCTTCCTCATTTGGTAGGTCGCCCACTCTTCTTGTAAGATGTCAATGAGAGGATAAGTACCTTTCAACGGGTGTTCAGAGACAGTTTGAGCTAAATGTGAAGGAGAAATGTCAGTGCTCTGTAGAATATCGTTCAATTTTTTTATATTGTTATTGCTTTTACCTATTTACTGTAGAGTTGGTGTCTGGTAGGTTGCCACATTTCACGAGGGAGGATTAAGAAGCTCAGCACCTTCCCTCAAGAATAATCTTTTCATAATATTTATGATGATAATATCATCATAAATACATATTATGTTTTTTGCTATACAGGGTGGTCCTTAATGAACGTACCACCCTTTCAATTTCGTTGGTTGTGGAGAAATCAAAAAACTTGTCGAAGTAACTCCCCTTATTTTTTTGTAAAGAATTCAGGAAAAATACTTTTGCGCAAAAAAATTGCGCGCAATTGACACTAACTTTGTTTTTTTTTCAAAAATACGAACCCCCATTTTTTATTGCAGATTCAGATTCTACGTCAAATTTCATGAGAAATTCATACCTGAATCGATTTTTTTCATCGCGTGCAACTGGTACTTTTCGCGCGCAAAGTGACCAGGGTGCGCAAAAGTGAGTTTTTTTTTAACCCCAAGTGTGGCACATTTTTTTTGTCATTATTTTTGACGCAGAATCACGTGGTGAGGTCCTTTCTTCGATTTCATCGTTATTTTTCCAAATTTAGAAGGAAAAATAATGTTTTTGGACTTTATTTCTCCTCACTCTTTCGCGACACGGGCTGGGGACCGGCTATGGCAGGATTAAAAATAAATTGTTCTCCTCTAAATAGGTAGGAACTACTTTACTACTTTAATGTAAAAAAAAATCAAAAAGCTAAAAACCTTTAAAAAAAATTAAAAGTTACTTGTTACTTGTCTGCAGGCAAAAAGAGATGATTTCGAGCAGTTGCTGTGATTTTTTAATTTGATTATTACTATCTTAGTTTTTATTACTACTTTTTCGGAGATTTTGTAACTTTTAATTTTTTTTTTGTTGAAAATTTTGAGATGAGAAGCTTCTTTTTTACATTAACCCTCGTACCTAAGGTAGTAGGTAAGTACCTATCTACTTTCCAATATTTTGTTTTCTAATTTAGAAGTGAGGCTTTTATTTTTAATCCTGCCATAGCCGGTCCCCAGCACGTGTCGCGAAAGGGGGAGGGAAAATAAGGTAAAAGCACCAATGGTGGAATGCTTAAGGTCCTTAGCAATTCAATTGTACTCGGTTCTCGTGGTATTTTTCAAATCAAAAACTTATGAAGACGCCAATGGCTCCAGCAAGTCTTCCTCTTTACGGAGAATGTCTAAAAATTGCTTTAAAAGTACTTTTTTGTTATAATAATCCGATTTCCTCAGCTTCTTGTTTTGTACCATTAGTGGAACGCTGAAAATTGTGGGTGTTCCTAAGTTGGAATTTTTTGCTCCAGTCGTGGAACGATGCCAAAATTTCAACTCGTCATTAAAATTTTCCCGTTATAAATACTTATGTAGGTACTTATACATTTTTATTAACAATATGAATTGGGCATTAGGTAGGTAGTAGTTATAGGTATATTCAATAAATAATAAATTGACCACATTTTCAAATATTCAATTCGAATAATACAATAATGAACAATCGTGTGGGAGGATGGGCTCATGGTTGTTTCTTTTCAATGTGTTCCATCAAGTAGCTCCGAAAGCTCGGGTTCTGCATATTGAGTTGTAACTAAATAACAATGAAATCAAAATTAAGCAAACACAAATGAAGATGAAAAACCAACATTTCAAAAGATGAGGAGTGAACACACGATCCTCAACATCCAAGTACCTACCTAAGTAATTGTTAGCAGACCCTTTTCAGGTCCTTTGGAAGGTTTGGTAAATTTTTGAAAAATCGCTGATGACATGAACCGACAGCAGAAACATTTGGGAGCAACCAAATACTGCATTGATCCAATGGTGGAATATAGATGTTCTAGTCTTGGAATATCATAATACGGTATTGTTGATATTATCAACCCCATTCCACTATTGGCTACGGTGTAGAGACGAGATATTTGAATATAATGGAGTCGTTTGATGAATTTACAAATAACAATTGGATACAAAAATCTTTAATCACAAAAAAATAGTTGAGTTCCAATAGTGGAATGACCATTCCACCACTGGTACTCTCGACAAAAATTATGTGCCAATAGTGGAATGGTTGATATATTGAAAAAACTAATGATAGAGACGTTTAAAAACTCGAGAACATGAAGAACTAACATAATAAACAATGTTGAAACCACAAAGAAAGAACACAATCAGCAGTAAACACTAATTTCGGAGGAACGTACCTTGTCAATTTCACTAACAAATGGAGCTTCAGCTGCCACGTTCTGACTGACTGTCACTTTTCTTGTCCAGCTGTCGCTCATTCAGGCAAGAAATAATTTCTTCTTTTTTCACATGACTAGTAATAACAGATGATCATACTGGAGGCTGAAGGAACCTAAAAATTGTCGTTAAAACCTTATTATACCCATTTCTCTGGTCAACGTTCCACCACTGGTGCTCATTCCACCATTGGTGCTTTTACCTTAAAGTCCAAAAACATTATTTTTCCTTCTAAATTTGGAAAAATAACGATGAAATCGAAGAAAGGACCTCACCACGTGATTCTGCGTCAAAAATAATGAAAAAAATGTGCCACACTTGGGGTTGAAAAAAACTCACTTTTGCGCACCCTGGTCACTTTGCGCGCGAAAAGTACCAGTTGCACGCAATGAACAAAATCGATTCAGGTATGAATTTCTCATGAAATTTGACGTAGAATCTGAATCTGCAATAAAAAATGGGGGTTCTTATTTGAAAAAACAAAGTTAGTGTCAATTGCGCACAATTGCGCGCAATTTTTTTGCGCAAAAGTATTTTTCCTGAATTCTTTACAAAAAAATAAGGGGAGTTACTTCGACAAGTTTTTTGATTTCTCCACAACCAACTAAATTGAAAGGGTGGTACGTTCATTAAGGACCACCCTGTATTCATCACCTACCCCTAAGGGTGGCATACTTGGGGACGTACAGGAAGACAAGTGAGGAGCATTCAGGATTTAGGGCCACCAATTAATGGGAAAATCCTCAATTATTGGTGCGTTGTAGGTAGCAAACACCCAATGATTGAATTCCACAACCTACCAAATTTTGATGAACAGGTGTCCGACCGAGCAAAAATGTATTTTCCAAAGAATCTAGTTTTCGGAGAATTTTGAGGTAAACGAAGCGATCAGGACTTCAGCTGTCGGGAAATGAATGGGTGGACGTCAGTATAGCAAAGTTACAGCAAAACTCCGACTCTCAGCGATGACACTTTATCTGGATTCGAGTTACTTCTGGCAGGACATATCTACAGGATCGTCTCACTCACTGCCTGGGGTTGCCCTGGGGAAAGAGTGTCAGGCTCTGATGGCTTGTACTCGAGGCCCCTTCAGATTTGACGAGGGACAGAACTGGATAAACATTTCGCACACTGGGAAGAACACTGGTGCATCTCCGAAAATGCGCTACTCAACAACCTTCGGAACAAGACTTGATGAACCACTGTTCTTGCCAACTGCACACGCTGGTCATAACGTTCAGAACCTCAACGGTTCGTCTGCTCTCTAACGGACTCAGTTTCAACTATCGTTGATCCACTATCACCCCCAGGTAGACCACTTCAAACTTTATCCCATGGTATATCATTTATTGGAGATGTACCAGTGTTCTTCCCAGCGTGCGATTAAATAAATTTTATTCGGAGGGGGCTCTCGAAGCTGTGAAGCTGATCAAAATAAATCCTAAAGTAGCTGCTATCTGAGTTGGGATGTAGACGAAGTAACATCAAAACATCAACTAGGTACTGCAACTCTGAGATGAATTATCAGCTCAGTATCTAAGTAATTGTTTGTTAGTTCTTCCCTCCTCCTATTTGTCAGAACTAGATACTACTTTTTTTCCCCTTTTATTGGCTTCGCAAAAGAATTACATCCAGCCATAACTGCTATGAAGTTAAGATAAATAAATTAAATTACACTTTGAAGTTCATGGCGGAGAGAAATTTAAAGGGAGCACAATAGATCAGATCAGTTCCAGTTGCAAGGAGGGTTTCTAACTTGAAGGGTTGTAGTGAGTGGTCGGTGATTTCCTTGAGGAGCTCTTCTCTTTGTAACTGGGACGCTGGGCATTCCAGGACTACATGCTTGATGGTCTCAATCTCATTTCCACAGAAGGAGCACATGTTGTCATCAATCATCCCGAATCTTTCGAGCATCTCTTTGGTGACACTGTGGCCTGAGCCTGAGCGTAACGTAGATATTACTTGTATACCGAAGATATGCTTGCTGCATCTGGTTGAAGTTTCCCAGTTGGTTGAGTGTTAGGGGAATTTGCCTCAATTTTAGATTCTGGAATTTCAAGTCAAATCCTATAATAGGGCCCTAGAATAACGTTTAACACTAGGAATAACCAAGGGGAAAAAATTACCGTAGGAGAAAATGCCTAAACAAGTGAAGCCTCTGTTACAAAACACCGCGAAAATCGAGGAATATTGTTGACGTCATACGAAAGAAAAAACGACGCGAAAACAACTCCGACAACAGACAGAGTTCTAGCACCGCCACACAAAATGATCCAGTGAAATGGCTACTCGAATAATGTGATTCAAATCTTGAAACTAAATAAGAGAAGATGAAGACTAATAATGCTTGATAAACTAGTAGGTAGAATCGTATTGTAAGTGAGTAATATTGTTTCTTTTGGTCACTTTTGTGTCTGGGTTCTTCCTGCCAGTTCGCGGCGCACTCTTGTGCGCACTACTCGGAAGCTAAAAGTTCGTGTATGTTCCGCTTCTGTGGTAAGCGCCACAGAACCTCCTTTGAAGTCAGATTGGTAGAATATCCGTTACATTTCAAACATGGCTGCCTCTTACACATTGCCACCACATTTAAAATTTCCATCTTCCTTAAATTCTCTAAATTTTTCGGATGCGTTTTCGAGCAGCTCACTATGGTTTTATTCCATAAAAATAAACCCTCATTCGAAAAAAAATGTGAGGCAAATTCCCCATTGTTGTAGCGTTTGTTCCAATCGCAATCACTTCAACGTCAGAAATTCTGGGCAGAATCAACCAGATAACTATTAGAAGTTGAAAAGAAACTTGAAAAAAGTATCGGTCCAATACTCGATAAATTGACTTGAAAAAAAGTATCGAAAACCCAATATGTTTTTTAATTTAAAGTTTTCTTAAAATATTTCTATTGTGAGATGATACAAGATTCCCATCATTTCCAGATGCAGTTCATGCTACTGTTCAGCCGACAAGGCAAGCTGAGGCTACAGAAATGGTACAATGCCCATCCTGACAAATTGAAGAAGAAGATCACTCGTGAGCTGATCACCACCATACTTGCACGGAAACCGAAAATGTGCAGCTTTTTGGAGTGGAAAGATTTAAAAATTGTTTACAAAAGGTAAATTATTTAAGGAAGAAACTTAAATGAGGCGAGTAGTTTCAAAACCGGCTAAATCCACATTTTTCCGAAATACACTTTGTTCCATTTTTCGCAAGTTCACGATGCAATCTATCACCCTGTGAAGTCTTACGGGCCAAATCCGGTTAGATCCAGTAGAAAAACCCCTCTGAAGTGGTGGTTTCACGTCAAAACTGGCTCAATCCATGCTTCTCAGTTGAGCCGCTAGGAGCGCGCCTGCCTTCGGCGAAAACTCGGGAGGTTACACATTGCAGTTTCTGTGCAACACAGTCTTGCTTACGATTTTTTGTTGTGAACACGTTTTGATTGTTTGTGTTTCTGATTAATTACGTACTAGGTACCATGGAAGTGTATCCTAAAAAAACAGATTGTCCTCGCAGAATGAAGAAAAATCCCGAAAACTGGAAGGTAGCAAGGGAGAAACTTCAAAGGTACGTTTCTGTGTTTGAAGAGTAGGTACTTACCTACTTTTTCGTTCGGTGTTACCATTGCTTATGGATGTCTTACTGAGTTTAACAGTCCGAAGAGTAGTCTTCAAACTCTAAAAACTGTTCAAGGAAAGTTTTCAAGGAAAGAGACGTAGTGAACAATCCCACAGACAACTCAGGGGATGAAGAAGAGAGGTGTGAACCTATTGATGTATGTGAATCAGCATTCATATAAAAACCATTTTTATTATATTATTTTTAATTCATTTTATTCATTTTTTATGATTTTTTCAAGAAGATTTCACTAAATGTTTCATATTTCAACAAAAAAGTTTCCAAATTATTGTTTCCATTTTTTGTTATGCAGTCGTCTTTTTTGCAACCTACAAGCTTCTTACCATACAAATACCGAAAAAATGAGATTTTCGACATGAATAATAGAATTTTAGAGGAAACTCTTAGGAATATGGCAAAATATCTTAGTCGAACTACCCAAATTTCATCAAAACCGGCTCAATCCAAACTTTGATTTTGAATTTTGAGGAACCCAGACCATTTTCAAAGTCAAAATTTGTGATAAAACACTGTGGGACCTCCAATCTAAGCAATGAAATCAAATTAACGTGTTTAAAATTGAGTGCTGGGCGGGGAAACGTTTTTTGCGTTTCCTGAAAAAATTTTGAATTTGGATTTAGCCGGTTTTGAAACTACTCGCCTCAAATAGTAACTTTGTTGTGTCTGTATGTCTGTCTGTGTGTTTGACATGAATTTGTGGGCAAAACTACACGAAGTTATTGGCAGATTTCGATGAAACCTTCAGGGATTGTGCGGGTTGACGTGTAGATGGTCCCCTATGAGAATCATCGCTCCCAGACTAATTGTAGCCGCTGCGCATGCGCCAAAGTATATTTTCTTGTTACTGCCATAAGTTCTACTTTTTTCAACAATATTCAGAGGTTGTGCGGGTTGACGTGTTGAGTCCCCTATGAGGGTAGTGGAAGGTATTTAGAGATTGATGTTTTGAGATCAACTACTATGCATCGGATCATCTATACAATCGGGTTATTGATGCGAGGAAGCTATGTGCCACACCCACTTGGCAGACTTTTGGTTTATTATTTTCAATAATGAACCTTTGGAATCGACCAAGAAAAAAAAATTTTAACACCCCCTCAAAATCTGATGGTTTACGTTTCAAGGTACGTAGAATCCAAAAATCGAATAAAAATTTGGCTTTCCTCACATTTACCGATTTTGATGAAATTTGGTATGTAGGCTCCATTTGGGGTCTAGTTGTGCCCCAAGATTTTGGTTGATGTAGGTCACTTCAGTTCAAAAATGAATTTTGAAAACGCCCTAACTCAAAACGCTGCTAATTATTACACAATGGTTTATAATTTCTCTATATAGATCACTCGTCTGCAAAGCCACCAACCATCCAACATGAATAAAAACATCGATCGCATTTCGGTCAACTAAAATTTGAACGGAGATTAGGCCTCTTTTGCGATTCACATTCGTGTTTCTAATTTATCGTACGTCCAACACTTAAATTCTCGTAGGGAGCGAACGGTTTGTCCTACAGAGCTCCGCGGGGTCTCAAAAAATTCTATAGAATCTTAAATTGGAGGAAAAACAGGACCTTTATATCAAAATTTTTTGAGTTAGGGCGTTTTCAAAATTTCAAAATTTATTTTTGAACCCTTAGAAGTGACCTACACCAACCAAAATCTTCGGGGCACAACTAGACCCCAAATGGAGCCCACATACCAAATTTCATCCAAATCGGTCAATGCTAAGTGGCAAAAGTGCCTTTTTTCTTGGTCGATTCCAAAGGTTCATTATTGAAAATGATAAACCAAAATTTTGATATAAAGGTATTGCTTTTCCTTCAATTTAAGATTCTTTAGAATTTTTTGAGACCATGCGGAGCCCTGTAGGACAAACCGTTCGCTCCCTACAAGAATTTAAGGGTTGGACGTACGATAAATCAGAAACACGAGTGTGAATCGCAAAAGAGGCCTAATCTCCGTTCAAATTTTAGTTGACCGAAATACGATCGATGTTTTTCTTCATGTTGGATGGTTGGTGGCTTTGCAGACGAGTGATCAATTGAAAAAAAAACCATTGTGTAATAATTTGCAGCGTTTTTTGGTTCTTATTTATTCTTTTTTTTTTTCTATAAACGAGTAACCAATAATTTCAATCCTCCATGTCTCTCTATGCATGGACTGTAGCTATCATGGTGATTCAGACTCTCATCTTTGTTAATTTCTTTTCAGATACGCCAGTTTGTATTTCTGTTGTGCGATCGAGCAGGGCGACAACGAATTATTGACGTTGGAAATAATCCACCGATACGTTGAACTGCTTGATAAATATTTTGGAAGTGTGAGTATCCAGCCATATTAGTACCGATATCACTCGTCTATTCCATAATTTCAAGAACTTTCTTGACCTCGAGCAAATTCAACGTTTTCGTAAATTGGTAGTATTTTCTGAGTGGGGATATCTTAAAGAGAGTGCCTCACATATTCGAGAGTTATTTGGTAAAACAGTGAAATTCCGGCCGTTCTCGTACAAAATGTCGAATTTCTCAAAACTGTATTGAGCTTGCAACACCAAACGCCAGCGTAAGTTGAGTGATGAACAGCTGATCAAAATTTGGTTTGTAGGATGTTATGATTCATCCGGTTTCATAATAACTAATATCTTATTGTTAACTAACTAATTGGCACTACAGCCCAGGGTCAGGCCTAGGCCTACACTAAGGGTTTGTTTGGAGAGGCAGTCTGGAACAGTTCGGAACCAAACCAGAACTGAAAGGGGGAGGGGATAGAGGCAAACAAAAATCGTAGTATTTACATTATTTCAAGCTGTTAATTCGAATAGGAATTCATGTATTCTATTGAACATAGTCAAAGGGAGTATTTTCAATGGAATTGAGTTTTTGACAACCCATCAAACTATCATCAGAATTTTTTAAATCAACATTGAATGATGATGTCCATGTGACAATAAGTGAGGTTAAAACAATAAAAATAATTTTACTGTTATTTTCGGAAATTGGTAGGTAAGTACGTAAAATTAAAATAGGTAGATCCTAGTTAAATTTTTAACTATTTTATAAAATGTGTGTCAGCATAAAAACTTCCTAAAATGAAAAAAAAACCTAAAATTGATAATTTTTTGCTAAAATAATTGTGCTGATAATGCTCTTTTTAATACCAACTTACCTGCTATTACCCGAGAAAATATTTACCAAGAATTTACGATTGTTTATATCCGTAATCGACATCAACGGTAGGAGAGAATATGACGTGGTAGATGAAAATTGTAACATAAAATTGACTTGAAGGAATATGAATGTGAAGGTAGATAAATGAATTACGTCATGAATCTTACGTTTTATTGAATACAATAATATTATGTTCATTCAGCCTATAACATACATGAAACTTTACATGAGTAAAACAGCGATTCATAAATTTTGAAGTGATATTAGGTTTTTTTCACCATTGAGAGGTAAATACATCTATTTTGTTCTGAAAAGACATCGAGAACTCCGAAATGTTTGATAGTAAATAGGCAGGTACTGTTTCCCGGAATCTGTAACAATAATGTATACCGCACACAATAATTGTGTATTATTAGGCAGTCTAATTATTAGGCAGTTAGCTATGGTCTTCTCACTCAAAGTAGTTGAAAGTACCAATAAGTATGGATGTGTGAGTGTGTATAAACGATAAATAACAGGACGGTTCATTACCTTGTAGTAAGATGGACAGGCAGTTGATTATTCGAAGCATCGAGGACGGACGAAATTCATACCAATGTGACTGATGAATTCGATATATGAAAAGTAATTCTTTCCATTTATCATTATTCCGTGATATAAAAAACCCTGTGTTGTTGCCTGTAAAGTCGGTATACGGGCGAAAGTTTTACGTGACAACGACTTTGAGTGGTAAAATAATTTTAATGTTAATATTCATTCGTATAGTAGGAAGAAGGTTAAAATAAAATTCTTTGTCAAGTTGCACAGAGTAGGTATTTCCCGTAGGTAGTAGGTATTTCCCATGGGTGGGGGGGGGGAGTGAGTGCCAGGGAAGGGGGGCGGGGCGCTCCCGCTTTTGTGAGCGCCAGGGAAGGGGAGGGGCCGCCCGCCTTTAGGGAGCGCCGAGCTGCACCCCCTCCGTGAGTGGAGCGTAACGCAGTTTCTTGAAGTGTCTCCCGGTAAACCAATTTATAAGACGTTATCACGTCAAAAGCACGAATCACAAGAAAAATTCCGTTTTTACGCGTCATTCCTTTGTATATTCACCAAGGCAAAAAATATGAATCCGACATTTTGTAAAACTGCAGTGAAGTTCAAAAACCCGTGATAACGAAATTGGAAACTATTATCAACACGTCTTCCCATTGGCTAAAAACCACGCGTTGCTACCTTTCGCTCGCTCTAGACCGAAATATTGTTGGATCACATAGCGACGTCGTTATTTTGAAATGCAACGACCAAACTTCGCTATGCCCGATTACAGAATTCCAATTTCTTTATCGACCTGTCGTTGCACGGGAGGGATACCGAATCCGACGCCATAACGTCAACCAAATAGCGAGTTACAGAATCGGCCTACAGGACTGCCTCTCCGAACAGACCTCAAGCTACGCTTGTCCAGCTTGTCCGATCCTGTGCCGTCGTCATCCATTCATAGAACCCAAGTCGTGCTGTGTCCTCCTCTAAGTTGTCACTCCATCTCTGCCTCGATCTTCCTCTCCTTTTTGAACCATTTGGTCTGGAAAGCAGCAGGTGTTCAGATGGGTCTTCGTCATCCATTCAGAAAACATGTCCAGCCCATCACAACCGTCCCAGCTTCACGAACTTGACTACTTCATTGTTTCGGCGTCTCCATTGTCCTTGGTCTCCCAAGAATCTTCCTTTCAAATACCCTGAGCACCCTCTCAGGCTGCTTTGTCATCACTCATGTTTCTGACCCATAGGTTTGTTATTTTAGTTTTTCTGGCTCGAGACTCGAGTTATTTCTGTTTTTGAGGGCCCCAGACTCGAGGAGTGGCAAAGTAGCACCAGTTGATAGAAAGAATTCTAACTTTGATTTCAGTTGGGCAATCATTGCATTAATGTACAGTGGAGCCAAGGTAAGTGAAAGTTTCTTCCCTTGGTACCGTGCAATGAGAATGACTGGTGTCCGATTCCGTTCAAGTTTCTTTTGGATACCATGTATGTTTGGACTTTCCCGCCTATTCTAAGGAGAAGACCAAAGTTAGTGCTGCCAACCCCTACGAAGTTAGTACATAGTTCCGCCGCCAGGAGGCCGAGTCCAATATTAATTTCATTAGCTCTTATCATGCAACTGTTAGGTAAGTATTCACATTCAATAATAATGAGCCGGCATTAGAACAAAAGGACTATTAATAAGAAGTAGATCAAGTATCAAACAAGTAGGTCTTTTAATGTACAGAATTGTTCTATGCAGCTGCGGCCATTCAAGTCATTGGGGTGACTGCCACCAAGTTCGACGCCTGCCATGTTGCTCCGTGCTCCTATACCATTTCGATCACTGTAAAACTTAATCCTTGTTCATCCGTCCTAGTTCAATATATTTAGTTGTGAAAACTTTTGAATTGTGTTCGTTCTTAGTTCATTATCCCGAGGAGATAAACAACTTTGTTTTTTCTTGGTTGACGGTGAGCTTCATGCTTCTAACATAAGTGAGCTGAAAGCACTATGTTATTGTTACTATATTCATGTTCTAAAATTTCTAATGATTCTTCTGATTCCTATATTTTATTCAATCTGTCGTTTATTGTGAGCAATGATGCATTATTTTGAAATAGGGTTGGAAATATTCTGATGGAATAGCCTACTCATATTTCTACCTAATGATTTAAATTTTGATTGAATAATATACATATAGATATGAATAGGGTATGGTTCAATAACAAATCGGAGTGTGGTTTACATAGATAGACTCTTTATTCTTATACATATAGGTCCGAAATGAAATGAAAATGGATTTTGGGTACCAAAGGAAACAGTAAATCTTGATTGTCTCTACTTAGTAGGTACCTTCAGGCCTTATGGATAGAGTAAGAAAAACTGATTTGACTTAATCTGACGAATGAATTTTATTTTACAATTTATTTGGATTTGCTTTGGGAAGAATGAATTAGCTTACGCCCTGATCACGGGTCGTTCCGAATTCCCAGTACTTCACAGAAGCTGCAGGTTCGCGCAGGCAACAAAAGCAGTTGGGTTCGGTTGATGGGGTGAGCAAAGTCTTGGTGCTTTGGACTGACCTGTTGATCCTCTTCAGGTCCTGGTAGTCTTCAGAGATTTTCCCCAGGTGCTCGTGGCAGGTAGGTATCCACTCTTTCCTGGGGTCCCTTGGACTGACTTAGACTGTTGTGATGCTCTCTTCTTATCACATACCAGTTGGTCTCAGGCGAATCTTGGCGTTTTAGATCTTGGAGCCCTGTAGAGGAGACGCTCTGATTCACACAACCCTGATTTTTGCCGAGCAGAGTGCTGGGGGCGTCTTGTTTCGAATTTTGGGGATCCAATAATTGTTGTTTTTTTGTGGTGGGAGTATTTTTCGTCCTCCTGGTTGATTGGCTTAAGCAGGAACGGAATTCCGCTAATCCGAGCTACGGCACGTGTTCCTGGAGACGGGACTCGAACCAGTTGTGGGGGCCTTGAGTTCGAGGCCCGCCTCTCCGGCATATTTTTGGGCGAGTCGGTCGCAGTTCCCCCTCGTCCCAACCCAGGGCGGTGAGGCAATGGGAAGCCATGAGCGAAATAATCAGAACAAATTCTGATCTTCCCTTAGGAAGACAGCTGATGACGTCGGCGACGCCAGGAATGGCAGTTGGACGAAAATCCAACCTGAAATGGTTGTTTACTTTACTTTAAGGGCCCCATTCACGTGTATGCCTGGAGTGGCCGCCGCGTCCCTCCAGGTACTCCCCAAAGCCACCGCAGTAGTCCATTCACCTGGCTACCAAAACCTCCTGACTGCACCGAATGGCGGACCTGCTACCAACCACCGCTTGCTCAGATGACTAGAAGTGAGGAAAACGGTAGGGCTACATGCTGTACTGGTGGGAGTGCGACCGGGCGTCGGCCTCACTTCAACCATTCACAGGGCTGCTGAGGATTAACCTGGCCGCAATTTTTGAGCATGTTCGATTACCTGCCGAGCGGCGGACGACCGCAAGACCTCAAGATTTTGTTAACCATTCACGGGTAGTTTTCCCCTTTGACGGCGGCTAGGCCAGGCATACACGTGAATGGGGCCCTTTACTTGAACGGAATTCCGCTAATCAGACAACGGTTATTTTGGCGTGGAGGGCTTACGTGCTATGATTTTTAGCAACGTGGGTCTCACCGATAGTTTTCCCTGTGAACCGTAGATTCGCCTCTTCTGTAATCCAATTTCGATGGTATGGTTTCCCCGGGAGTAAAAATAATAATACAAATTTTTATAAATAATGCATTGGTGGATTCAGATACCTACTAACATTTAAGTTGCGTGATTTGAATCTTAGTAATGAAAGTATTTCTTTCAGGTGTGCGAACTTGACATTATTTTCAATTTCGAGAAGGCCTATTTCATCCTGGACGAGCTTCTGTTGGGTGGAGAAATCCAGGAAACGTCCAAAAAGAACGTCTTGAAAGCCATCGCCGCCCAAGATCTTCTTCAGGAGGTTAGTTACGGAGATACTCCTCTAGAACTCTAATCAAAATAACGTTACCCCTTATTTATTTTTAGAAAATTCTATTTTCTAAGCATATCTAACCCAAATGATGCTACGTCCCTCTATCGATAGTCCTAATATGCTCTTCCAAAAACCTCAACCTATCAAATTTCAGGTAAAAGTCATAGGTATTTTCTTTAGTTTTATATTTTAATTTGATTGATTTTGGATCTCGTGATTACGTTGAAGATTCCTACGTTGTGTTTACAAATTTCGAGCTTCATCTTGTTCGTTCTGTTCACGTCATTGGGATCCTAGGGAGCCACGGTCTTGAAAGACATTGGGGGAATCGGAATAATTGGAGATTGTTAGTGATGAATGGTTGTACCTGTATCATTAAGACATTGTCCTTGTTGACGAGACTATTTTTATACTCAATTATCTTTCGAACAGATCATCATAGCTTACCATTGCGTAGCACAGGATAGTTGAAGGTGAATCACTAATGGGTGCCATTGAAGGTTCTTCTGCTTGAATTCATGCTAGTGCGAGCAATTGAAAAGCTAACCACCAGTATCCAGGCCTTGTGGGGAAGGAAGTGATTCGGATGGTGCCAAAATCACACTTCTCTGTGCTAAACAATCAAGTTTACCATTACCCGTTTACTACTAACATGTTAGCCATCAGGCCTGGCGGTATATCGTCTATTAAGATGGCATCAACCCGATGTGGCTTTCTGAATCGTTCTCATTCAGTAAGATTCTCAGTAGAATCAGCCATTGAAGAAAAAAAACTCCTACCTTGGTCCCATCGTATTATCTTTTTCCCCTGTATTAGAAGTCTCACGTTTAAAATTATGTTCTTGGACGAGCCTTACACGTTTCCACAAGTTTGGGATGTACCTTCTCATACAAGCCTCCTGTTTAGAGTAATATTAGAGAGTTTTTGCAAGCCACTAATAGGTCTGTGGAATTTCCTTGCGGAGCCTGGGATCCATGGGGGGTCATGACCTTGACTAGGCTAATTATAGATTCTGATAAAATCGTTTTTTATCGTCGCCCATCTTGAGCGGCCTCCTGGCACTCAGCACATCCCTAACCTTCTCGAAGTATAACCGTTTTATAGCTACAGCTTGCAGGTGGAATTAGAAAAAACATTTTTTGAGAGTTTTTTTTGCAATAAGTTATGATTTGAATAAACCTGTATTGCATATTATGAATAATATTTAAAATTCCTGCTTTGACGAAAACTTGTGGAAAACAAAGATGATTTTCCTGAGCTGGTTTTAACGGGTTCCCTGTGGGATCACCGAAGTTGAGGCCAGTCGGCTCGGGAGATTATCTGGATTGGTGACTTCTCTTGTGCGGGATCGCAGGTCCTGATGATTTTTCGAGTTAGGCCGTTGGTGAACTCCATTTAAGAAGGTGAGGGGATAAGCAAAGCAGCCATGAAAGAAATCATCAGATCCAATTCTGATCTTCCCTTTGGAAAGCAGGTGATGACGTCTGCAACGCCAGGAATGGCAGTCAGACGAAAATTCAACCAAATGTGTTTTTTTTTTACTTTACTTACACGGTTGATAGTGTTAAGAACTTCTTATCAATGTTCAATTCACTGAGTTGCTTAGTTAAGAAAAAACAAAGCATGACTAAAGCTTGGTTCACATAGGTGCGTAATGTCCGTAATCCATAGTGCGTAATTGGATGCTATTGGCTGGAGCCAATTGAGGGGGCGGGACTAATCTTTGCTGATGTCGACTTTTGGAGCTGAGTGTATCGTTTTGAAAAATTGTATATTTTACGCATTACGGATGAACTTCGACAAACTTCGGTAGACGTTGTAACATACTCTCGTCATTTGTTCACAGAAAGTTTATTGACTCGGTCTCCTATATTGACAAAACAACCAGAATCATTGTACTGCGCGCTTCTGCGTAATCATTCAGCCATGTGAACGCTCTTTTCTGCATTCCGGAACACGCCCACTTCTCTTTTTGCGCATTACGGACTTTACGCACCTATGTGAACCAAGCTTAACTTCAACATTCAAAGCGAACGGGTCCCCCTCCTCGTGACACCACTCTTTGGCTGCAAAAACTCTCTATTATTGTAGCCTGGGAAGTTGGGGATTTCAGGATTTTGTTTTCGGAGCAACCCCGAATATCACGCGTTAAGATTCTCATATTGAGGAACCCCGATTGATGGGTTTAATTTTAAGGGATAATAAGGGTCTGATTTGTTGAAGAGATTTATAATCGAGTATACGGCGGATTGACGCTTTCCTTTCCTACCTTGGGGCATGATCAGAAGAATTTTGAGAATAATTTTTGAAAACGAATCCCGGAATCTATTTGTACTATCATGTGGGGGGGGGGGGGGGGGCTAACATGTGGTGTTGGATTCGTGCTGGCTTATGGTTCACCAAGTGCTAGGAAGTGGGCCCCAACATCCTTTGAGCCACGGGGTTGTTTTCCCTTGTTCAAGGACTCAGGGACGAGTTTGGAGCCCTCTAGTGCCGACATTACTCGGATCGAGAGATCGACAGTAGATCAACAAAGCACCATACGAGGGGGTACCCAAAAGTAACCGGAATCGAGCTGGAGGCGAAAGACAGGTGTGATTGGCTGGTTGGCAGGTTGCTGTGAGTTTAACGATTCGTCATTGAGATTTTTTCTAGTGAAACAACTTTTTCCGTTTTGTCGAAAACGTGTGATGGCAGGCAGCGTGGAGCAACGCGCGGCCGTGAAATTTTGTTTTCTGTTGGGAAAAACGCCGGCTGAAACTCTCGTAATGCTTAAAACTGCTTAAGGGGATGCTGCATTAAGCAAGACACGTGTCTACGAGTGGTTTCAACGTTTCAAAAATTGGCAAATGAGGATTGAAGACTGTAGGATTCAAGATTAATTATTATTTATCCATATGATGCGTTGTCCTTAACAATAATTCGTTTATGAATAAAAGTTCAGTTTTGAGATAGAATTCAATGGTGCATTCCTATAATTCATCACTGGCGACAAAATGACTAGAAGAGGAACCCGAGACGCGGCAGAACATGTAGGAGAAAGTAGTAGAAGCACTGGGATCAACGGAGGAGGTAACCAATACGATACGGAATTGGAGAAAAAGGTTGCGCGATTCTCTGCACCATCTTTTGATGAGGCAGAGAATTGGAATGACTACGAATCCCAATTTATATTACTATGTAAAGTGAAAGGACTAGGTGGGAATACACCACAGGCCACCGAAGCACGCAGAGACCTTTTGCTTGCATACGTAGGATCTACTCCGTTAAAGAAAGTGAAAAATTTTTTACTCCCAGCTAAAGCTTGTAATGTGAGTTTTGAAGATTTGTTAAAAGCTTTTCGAAGTATTTTCAAGCCAAAAAAGACAATATTTTCGGCAAGGTTAGAGTTTGAACAGTGTTTAAGGGAACAGGATGAAACATTTGCTAGTTTCGTGACTAGACTTAAAGAATTAGCAGTTTTGTGCAACTATGGAAGGAACTTTGAGGAAAGAGTAAGGGATAGATTTGCAGGAGGTATTCGATTTCCAGAATTTGAAGTAGAAATAAGACAGAGATGGCCAGAAGGGGAAAATCCAGATGAATCAGAACTACAACTGCAACAACTATTTGACTTAGCTGAATCTATGAGTAGAGCACGGAAAGAACTGCAGGAAAAAATGACAGATGGCAAAACAGTGAGTAAAGTTGGTAAAGAAACCGAGAAAAGTCCAAGGAAGTGGAAAGAAGACAAATATGAATGTTTTAAATGTGGGTTGTCTCATGAAAAGGAAACTAGATGCCCAGCATCACAAGCAAAATGTTATAAGTGTGAAGGAATAGGGCATTTTGCAAGGAAGTGCAGGGCAAGAAAAGTAAGGCAGGTGGGTAAGGAAAAATCTGAAGACTCAGATAGTTACATGAAAAACGACGACGAAGAGAGATACCAAAGAGATCACCTAATAATACACAAGGTAGAGAAAAGTAATAGAATTCCTCAAGCTAAAATATCAGTCAGAATCAACAAAATTGAGTTAGTTATGGAGTTCGATTCAGGAGCGAGAGCTTCGATAATAAGTAAATCAATATGGAAAAGAATAGGAGCCCCAAAGTTGGTTAAATGCGAATCGAAATTCGTTGCGTACGGAAATAATACTTTAGATATTTTAGGAGAATGTATGGTATTAGTTGAGGTGGGGAATAAAAGAAGAAAAGTGGAGGTTGCTGTTGTTAACGGAGACGATGTACCTTTATTCGGATTACCTTGGATGATAGCATTTGATATGAAATTGCCGAATGATGTAACAATCAAGTCGGTAAAAGAATCTGACCAGAAAAGAATAGCTAAAGAAAGCAACGTTAACCGACTAATATTCGAAGAATTTTCTGAAGTTTTTGAAAACACTTTAGGAAGAATCAGAGGAGTCCAGGCAAAGATACATATAAGAGAAGACGCGAAACCAAAAAATTATCCAGCAAGAAGAGTACCTTTCCCAATGAAGAAGAGGATAGAGCAAGAACTAAGAAGACTGGTTCAAGAAGGAGTATTGGAAGAAGTTGATCCATCAGAGACACCTATTGAGTGGGCTACACCCACGGTAAATGTTGAAAAACCAAATGGTGACATAAGAATATGTGGGGATTTCAGAGTTACGTTGAACCCTAATATAATTTTGGAGACCACATTGCTGCCTACATTCGAACAACTAACAGCCAGATTAACAGGAGGAGAAGAGTACTCCATTATAGATTTGCGAGACGCATACTTACAAATGGAGATACACGAGGAACATCGGAAGTATTTGGTGATCGCCACTCATGAAGGGTATTTTAGATATAGAAGACTTCCATTCGGGGTCTCAGCAAGTCCTGGAATTTTCCAGCGGTTTATGGAAAAGGTTTTGAAAGGGATGCCGAAAGTAGGAGTTTTGTTGGACGACATCATAGTAACTGGAAAGGACAGAAAAGAACACATGGAGAATCTGAAGGAGGTCATGAGAAGAATGAAAGAAAAGGGACTACGGGCAAAACTGGAAAAATGTAAGTTTTTTCAAAAATCAGTAAAATATTTAGGGCACTGTATTGATCAACAAGGAATTCACCCGTTATCAGATAAAGTTGAGGCAATCAAAAATACTCCTTCACCAGCAAATGTTAAACAATTACGGTCATTCTTAGGAGCTATTAACTATTACGAAAAATTCATACCAAAGTTGCATGCCATGTGTTCACAACTGCATAAGTTGACTGGGTCGAGAGCACGATGGGTATGGACGGAGGTTGAGGAAGCTGCTTTTCAGAGAGTTAAAACTGTTCTTTCGTCTGCTGACACAGTAGTCCCGTATGATGAGTCAAAACCACTTGTATTGATCTGTGATGCATCAGAGGATGGTCTAGGAAGTGTTCTAATGCACAGATTCCAAGGAGGTCTAGAAAAACCAGTAGCGTTTGCAAGTAGAACTCTGTCAGAAACGGAAAAGCGTTACGCAAATATCGACAGAGAAGCTCTAGCAATCATGTTTGGAGTGAGAAAGTTTCATCAATATGTTTATGGGCGCGAGTTTACAATAGTTACAGACCACAAACCATTGCAAAGAATTTTCGGAACAAGTAGAGACCTACCCAAAGTAGTAAACAATCGTTTGGTGAGGTGGGCTATTGAATTGAACCAGTACCACTATAAGATTGAATATAGAAGAGGAGAAGAAAATGTGTGTGCCGACGCCCTCTCTAGGTTACCATCCAAAGAGGAGACTGTTCCAACGGAAATTAAGTTTTTGAATATGGATAAATTAGAAACAATCATGTCTTTGGAAAGATTAAAGAAAGAAAGCAGAATGGACAAAGAGTTTGGTTTGGTGAAACAGTATGTTGAAAATCAATTTTGGCCGAACAACACTCCCGAAAATTTGAAACTGTATAAGTTAAGGAGAGAAGAACTGGTAGTAGAAGAGGATATCTTATTATGGTTTGGAAGGGTGGTAGTTCCCTCTACGATGAGAAGTGATATTTTGAAAGTTCTGCATTGTGGACATCCTGGAATAGCAGCTATGCGAGCGATTGCAAGATACTATGTATGGTGGCCACAAATGGATGAAGACGTCGAGAACCATGTAAAAAGATGTGTGGCTTGCCAGGAAAATAGAGATAATGTGGAAGAAGTACCGATTTACCCTTGGAATATTCCTGAAAAGACGTGGGAACGGGTCCATCTGGACTTAGCTGGGCCAGTGGATGGGGTAACGTGGTTAGTGGGCATCGATGCGTTTTCAAAATGGGCAGAGGTGGAATGTTTGAAAACAACCACATCAGCAGTTCTGATTCAGAGATTGCGAGGATGGTTCTGCAAATACGGAATCCCAGCTCAAATTGTCACGGACAATGGACCTCAGTTCGCTTCTGCTGAAATGGAAAAATTTTTCAAGCTAAATGCAATTCACCATATCAGAACGACGCCATATCATCCAAAAAGCAATGGATTGGTGGAGCGTCTGATAAGAACTCTAAAAGGAAGGTACAAGGCCACAAAACAAATGACAAGAGATCCAGTGTTGGCTTTACAAAATGTATTATTCAGTTATAGGAACTCTCCACAGAAGACAACAGGTAGGGCACCAGCAGAGTTGTTCTTTGGGAGAAGACTTCCTACCATCCTGGATAACATTAAGCCAAACATGAGAAAACAATTAGAAAGGAAGCTGTGGAAACAACAAGTTGGAGGAAAAATTGAGAATCGGAAGATGGGCAGAGAATTTGAAGAAGGGGAGATGGTATGGGTTAAGAATGAACGAGAGCATGGGTGGAAAGCTGGGACTGTGAAGAAACGGAATGGACCATACTCCTATGAAGTTTTGATAGAAGACATGCTGAAGAGAAAACATGCGGACCAATTGAGAGAGAGGGTTGGAGCTGATGAAGAAGGAGGGGAAAAGTGTAGGATTCAAGATTAATTATTATTTATCCATATGATGCGTTGTCCTTAACAATAATTCGTTTATGAATAAAAGTTCAGTTTTGAGATAGAATTCAATGGTGCATTCCTATAATTCATCAAAGACCAATCTCGTTCTGGCCGCCCTTCAACGTCAAGAACTGACGACACCGTTGATAAAATTAACATCATGATTCGCGAAGACCGTCTTCGAACGGTTGATCAATTGATAAAAACGGAGTTGAGTTGAACGTTGTCTATTTCCACGAAAACAATGAGTTACAAGTTAAATCGATTTCGACGGTTAGGTCATCATAGAAAGGCCTTGTAGAAATGAATCCTCATGCACCTAGGTTATCATGTCTTCCAAAAATTCATAAAGTAGGGGCACTGATGAGACCAGTTGTGTCTTATATTGGTGCCCCCGCTCACAAATTAGCCAAAAAGTTAAATTCTTTGTTTAGAAATAAAATCAATTTTTGGCCCCGTAATACTGTTCAAAATTCATACGATTTGGTTTCTAAAATTAGTGACATTCAAGCGCCTCCGAATGCCAAACTTGCTTCCTTTGATGTAGTTAGTCTGTTTACCAATATCGATGTAGCTAGCTGCAAAGATGTGGTTAATGGGCTTATCCATGGGTCAGATCTCGATGTTTTTGAAAAGGATGAACTGTGTAGTCTAATGTCTGTTTGTATGGATCAGAACTATTTTCTATTTGAAGGTAAATATTATACTCAGCCAGGGGTAGCCATGGGTTCACCGCTGTCTCCTTTGCTTGCGGATATTTATATGGATCATCTTGAAAAACGATTCTTTGACAAGTGTAAATCAAACAACCTTTTATATTGGTATAGGTACGTTGATGATATAATAATTCTATGGACAGGAACTGAAAGGCAACTAAATTCTTTTCATGAAAAAATCAATACAGTAGATCCTTTTGTTAAATTCACTCTTGAACTAGGTGAAAATAAGCTTAATTTTCTTGATCTGTCCATCTCATTGATTAACAGAAAACATGATTTCTCCATTTATAGAAAAGATACCTTCAGTGATATCACTATTCATAGTACATCAAATCATCCCTTAGTTCATAAACATGCTGCTTTCCATAGTATGATCAATAGAGCTTTGTCAATACCAATGAGTGATCAAAATGTATCTAAAGAAAAAAAAACTATTATCAAGAGTATAGCCGCAAGCAATGGATATGGGGGATGTCTCATTGATTCCATATGGAATAAGGTTCTTAGGAAAAAGTGTAGAGACGGGGTTTCTAATTTGGTTAGAGAAGTTGTATTAGAAGAGAAAAAGTGGATAAGTATACCTTATTATGGAAAGATTTCTGACAAAATTGGCAAAATGTTATCATCTAGAGGTTACAAAGTAGGGTTTAAAAATAAAAATAATCTTAAAGCTTCGTTGAGTTCTGTTAAAGATAAAATTAGCGTTCAAGATAAAAGTGGGGTTTATAAGCTGAAATGTTCTTGTGGGCTTGAGTATTGTGGTTTAACTGG
Source organism: Apolygus lucorum (assembly GCA_009739505.2). NCBI lineage: Eukaryota > Metazoa > Arthropoda > Insecta > Hemiptera > Miridae > Apolygus > Apolygus lucorum. Next base: position 906,068 of record CM019177.2, read on the forward strand.
TAGGAAATTTAGGGAAAGAATAAAAGAGCATGAGAAGGATTTCAGGGATAGCAAAGGTGATTCTGCTTTTGCGAATCACCTAAAATAATCCAATCATAACTTTAGTTTTGATCTAACAAACGGACAGTACATAGAATTTCCTCATTTTTGCCCGAAGGGAGGTATGTTGGATGTGCTTGAAAAGTTCGAGATTCTTAAGAGTGATAGGTCTGGTAAATGTCTGAATGAGGTGGTCCCGCAACATGTTTCACCGTTGATAGGTTCCTTCCTACAATAGCTTGGTCTCCCCTTCACAATGTTACCCTCACCAATGTTTGAGCTCCCTTTCACTTTGTCTGCCTTGATTGGTATTTGATGATCCTCCCAGGTCCCTTCACTTCTCTGAGCCAATAGGATTCTCCTTTCACTTATCTGATTGGGTATGACTTTCACTTTCTCGACCAATGGGATTCAAGCTCCCTTTCACTTTTATATATAAGCTATATATAAAATATTTACTTTATAAATACTTTTATATAGAGTATATAAGCTATACTCTGTGTGATGTACCTTCAGTTATTGTGTGTTACTGATGATGACCTAACCGTCGAAATCGATTTAACTTGTAACTCATTGTTTTCGTGGAAATAGACAACGTTCAACTCAACTCTGTTTTTATTAAAATGGTTTTCCACAATCTCATCGCGAGTGATTTTATTCGTTGATCAATTGGTTGAGACGTCTGGGAGTTTAATCCAGAGAATTTTATCGGAGGATGTGTGCATGAGAAGGGTTGCAGCCAAATTTGTCCCACGCCTTCTCACAGACGAGCAAAGCCCCCGCACTCATTGCCCTGTCTGTGAAGCAGTTTCCTACGAAAAATGGCATGACACCGATTGTTTACCCCCTCCTATTCACCTGATCTCGCCCCCCGCGACTTTTTTTTGTTCCCCCGACTCAAAAGGGACTTGAAAGGAAAACGGTTTTCGGCTGTGGAAGATGTGAAACAAACAACGACGGATGGCCTCAGCTCATTCCATTAAATGAATTCCAAAAATGTTTTGAACAATAAAAGTTGCAGTCAGTGGTAATTACCTTGAAGGTGTTCAAAATTTGGTGTAAAAATATTGAAAAATGAAGAAGTTATGACGAAATTCCCGTTACTTTTGGGTACCCCCTCGTATCTTGGTGTAAATAAATTGAGAGTCATCATAATGTCTCATTTGGGGGCCGTTGTGGGGAAGAGAAGTGGTGGAGGGGATCTCTTCTCGTAGTTATCAGTTGCCTGGGAGATGAAGCTGGGCCGTGGAGCGGGGGCTCGAGCTGGTGACGTGACCGGTGGCGGCGCGGGGTCCCAACTTCTGAGGGGATTTCCCTTCCAGCTGGGAGGTCACGTGGAGGGGGCGCGGCTGCGGGAGCTCGACGCCGGTCAGTCTGCTCAGAGCGGGCTGAGACCTCGAAGTTTAATCAACCTTTTGATAGCTGTGATGGCGGATCAAGACGACCAGATCGATGGTGGATCGAGGTGTGGCGGTTCTTCCCTTTCCAGTTGTCCAAGAGAATGGCTAATCGCGGCTGATGGCGAATTGTTGAGCCAGGCAGATCACGTCGGGGTCACCAGTATGATGGTTCCAAATATGGACACCAGCAAAAGTCTGACTCCTAAAGACAAGTACATAAAATGGAAGACAAGACAAGAGAAAATATGATATACAAAATGGACATGGAAATGGGAAGATAGTAGGCACTAGAGCTTCAAATAATAAGGCTGATTAATTGAGAATGATCTGCTTTATTGAGGGGAGTTCCCCTATTTATACCCCTATCCAGCATGTGGGGGGTTCCCCCTCCAGATGCTGGTCGGAGTGAGTAGTAGGGACCCTGGTCCACTACACTGTTAATTCCACTTTTTTTTTTCTGCCTGTTGGCTTTACCTGCTGACGATAGAGTCGATGATCTCTTCATTACTAACAGTCAAGGTGATGAGTGCATGTACAGAATCTACCATCAACTATCAAACCATAACCCAAAACTGATTCATCAAAATATCTACTCGAGGGCGTAGCATCTTTTGCCATTCATAATTGTAACACTCAGCTAGTCTGAACCCCTTAGTTGACGATATTCTTCCTAATCTATACCAAAGTCTGAACTCGTCTGAAGTTTATGAAACTTCGCGATCTCGTACTCTAGTGCCTTCCTGTCTTGGCTTCCTTTCAAGGAATAAAACAAAAGTATAATCAAACTATTTAGTCAGTTCTCAATAAATTATTTCTAGAACTCTTATAGGTCATCGTTATTTACTTAAGTAACTAAATAGCATTCATGTATTTTTGTTCGATGTTGTTTTTATGTCTGTTTCGTTGGTATTATTTATTTTCGGCATATTCACGCTGCTGCCGCTTCTATAAAAGCCACATTTTTTTTCTATTACGATAGTATTCGGTTTTTCAAACTCCCCAAGTTCTATTCTAGTTATTGCACGAACTGTTCATTTTGTCAACTCGTCTGTGTTAAAAAGTTCGAACCCCATTTCCATTCAAATTCGTCCAGGGTCCACTAATTTCCTCTCTTTACACCTTATTCTTACCGGTCTGTAAACACGAATTTTCGGGTTGCTTCACTCATGGTTCAATTTTTCTATCGTGTTCCTTAGCAATATTTATTTCGTGATAAAAGGTTTGCTCGAAAGAAACTTCAGTCGCCGTTTTGTTGTAAATTTCTGTTTGTAGGTAATCAATAATGCCTTGATTGATTCACTTAAGTTATACTCGTGTGTAGCTGTGTTATGCTGCATGAATTTGGTTTTAACCGACTGGGTGCTCTGCATGGTTGGACATGTTTTAAAACTACCAACTTTTCTATCTACATAATAATCTACATTCTATTTCTAATTACTTTGTTCCTTGCCTATTTTTACTGTGGTTCAATTATAGTAGAATTTTTTTGTACGCGTTCATCTTCTCCCTCAGTTCTTAATTTTTTATTAAATGTACCGTTTTGAAAAAAGGAGTTTGTTTAGTCCAGATAATCGAACCAATTTTGATGTTTATGACTGATACGTTTGAAACTTTGTGGAGCAAAATCTGCATTTTTCGTTTGACACCGGAGTTATGAGTTATGCCCACTTTCACCAAACATTCGAAACGAGTTTAATCCAAAAGAGGCGAGATAATCGACGTTTAGCAATAATCGTCTTTCACCCGAGCGATTTACGAGTTTAAACTCCATCTCGAGGGGTTCGAGTTTAAACGGTCGAAAGTCTGCCGAATAAACTAGCTTATCTCGTTTAACTACCAATCCAATATGGCCGCGCATTGATTTGTGATTGTTTTCGAAATGAAATTGCGAATTATTTGTGACTCGTCTGATGATGACGACAACGTCCGAGTCGAATCCTGGATCGGATTCCACATTCCGAGATAATGTACGTTACTGCCTTTCCAAGCCCTCAGTCGTCCAAGTGCTCAACTAGATTGACACTTGCCTCGAGTTCCCGTCGAACCAATAAGTTCAAAACGTTAATTTAAAATGAATAATGGTGTTTTCAATAATAAAATAGTGCAGCCTACATTCCTTGGTGTTTTCTATACAACCATATGTGACAATCTCGATCCAAGTAGGTCTGGGTGTTTGAATTAATCACACGGACGAGAGGGGAATCGGTTTTTGACACTGTATTGATCGTCCAAATAAGAATGAGTGCTTTTACATATTTCTGCACTCCTTGCATTTCATATAATTTTGGAAGTGGACTGGCCTACTTTCGCGGTCTTCCCATTGGAGTTCGCAGTCGGGGTTGACAGCCTCTTATCAACCACTATCAGCACCACCACCCTTCATCCATGTCCCAGCTGTGGTCGCTGCCTGGACACTGGCAGCAGTGGTTGAAGGCTTGTGACATCACCCCCACAACAATTCCAGCACTCGTCCTCGAGTGCTCCATGGTATAGCTGGGTTGCTTTGCCCTTGTTTGAATGATAGCCATATTGATGCCTCAGGTCCAGAGCTTTTCCATTTGATTTGGCTGATAGGGATGACAAGGGGGAAAAGGGTGACAGACATTCACTCTTCTGGGGTTCCCACCACTCATAGGCCAGGTTTACATTAGGTGGGCAATCGGAGGCTGCAGACTTCGGTGAAGGTAGAGTGGGGAAAGTGCAAGGTGTCTAACCTGAAAAGAAAATTTAAAAAAAAATAGTTTTATAAAAGGCCGAAATTTTCCCTAGTGGCAAGAGGACCTTCGCTTTAAATTATCATAGACGAATTATACAAATTGAGCATTATACAAAAAGACCAGTTCGACCAAAATAATTTTCTATTGCAGTATGTAACGAGGTGGCAGTCACTGTGTTTCACTAGGATACATCAAGGAAGATACTTGAGTCTGGAGAAATAATGTAGTTATTGCGCTGGTTGTGGCTCAAAGTGATGATGTGTAATAACTCAATAGGTAGGTGATGAAAATAATCAGCAAAATAAAACGAAGGAATTGATATGAACCAGAAAACTCGAAACAAGCCACAGGAATTAGCAAAATAAAAATTTAAAAAATAATAAAAAACGAAGGAATTTGAAAAGCTGACCCTGATAAATATACACAAGGCGGGAATCTACTGATAGCAAGCGCGGGAGTGGTTGTTATTCAACGCTTCTATTGCCCCAATACGTCATAATGTCCAACTTTCATTCGTTCCGCTCGACATTTCAAGTTTAGCCAAACTCGGTTAAACGACGTTTAACGATCATTTGAGTTGGTGAAAGACGCTTGCCATCTTGCCGGGTTTGCTCCTTCAGATTAACTATGAAGGCGTTTAGCTGAACGCATTTTGAACAACTTTTGGTGAAAGAGGGGTGAAGTGGGTTAATGAGATTAGTTATATAGACACTTAAAGCTGAAGGTTCACAGTGAGAATGAGTCAGTCTTGGGCGCAGGGATACTTTTTCCCGTTAGGTTGGGGTCATTGGCCGGCCCTGTAGAGGGGGTCGTCCCACGGGCACAGAAATATCTTACGGAGCATAGAAGTATCGTCAGTAAGGGATACTCGGTAAAATTGTGTTCAAAATCACTCAGATACCGCCTAGTGGTCGGTAATTAATCGATTATTCATTGTGAACCGAGAAATAATAGCGATGAGGCAGTAATAAGCGCTGATACGCGAGCGTCGGCCTTCGTTGATTACTCCTTCATGTCAAGTCCTGCAATCTAGAAACATTCGTTTATTTCTCGTTAGAGTTTGTAGCTACCCTGAAAATGAACCAATCCACGGTTGGTCTTGAACTTGAGATCCTTCCGGTCCATTTATGACCTACTTTAAGTTTTGAGATGCTCAATTGATTAATCAGAAGGTCTACAAAGTTTGTTGTAACTAGAGGTCGTGTATAGTAAGTGTGATAACAGAGCACCATCGATAGCACGGGGAAATGAAATTCACAGGGGGCCATCTACACTTTTACCACCAACCCTGAAAATTCGTCCAAATTTCAATTTAAATTTAATTTCGAACTTTAGTTTTGCCTGTTACAATGATTTGCAAATCTATACAGTTGTATATTGTACTCTTACCTATCATCGTAAGTTCTATCTAACGTGAGTATGCCTACCTGTGATGATCTAATCACAGATAGATATACTCATACCCCCCTGTTAACCCTCCAGTGGTAGACCTAATCTCATCTTGCAAAAGGTAGACCCAGGAGCGCGGCGCTCTTTCGGTACTTCCTCCCGAAAAAATCAATATTTATCATATTTTTTAATTGTTTTTGGTCAGAGTGAGATACTCAACTCATCTCCTGGTGTACTTATCTAAAAATGTTCAATGAAAAACATATTGTTAAAAAAGTTTTTTTTATTGAACTCAGAAATACGTATTGGTAAAAATAGGTTTTGCTCAACTCTGAAATACAAATAACTTAGCAATCAAAATTTAACTAATCAAAGCCGTTTCAGTCAGATGTACGTTCTGCCATATCGTCAGAATCTTCCTCAGACCACTGAAGCCATTTCTTGGGATCAGAAGAGCGCTCAGACTTAAGAGCGATCTGACACATTCACGTTTTAGTGCAAGAAACCGATTCTCACTACGAGGGTACGGTCCTGCGTAGAGGTGGTTTCTAGGAGGGAACTGTGAATCACAGCCCTCAGTATAGCCACTGTGAACCACAGTATTCGAAAAATGGGCTGAAGGAGCGCCGCGCTCCGGGGTCTACCAGTGAAGGGTTAAACAGATGTAAGGAAGGAATCGTTAATGTCAACTATGATGGAGAAACACTGAAATACGGCTAACTCTGCTTGGAACTGCAGCTGACAGGAGTGGTCAAAGATGGCGGGTATTCGGGGGAGACTGGTAGATTTGATTGTTCGAAGCATAATAGTCTGTGACGAACACCAATCCAGAACACATCTTCAACGTCAATCTGGTCATTTCATTATGGCTCTGTTGACCTGTGGCATAGATCTTCCAATGACTACCAGTTATAATTTCGATCGAAGACCAACAAGCTACATTTGTTGAGCAGCTGCTCGAGATCGGTGTTAATTTCTTATTAATGCATGATAATAAAAAACCTTCGTTTCCACAGATTTTCACAAAATTTCCCGCTTCGAAGTATTGCAATATTTTGTTACCTCAAGTATTAAACCAGTAAGTGTTTGAATCTCGTGTTGATCTGTCTAGGATGAATGTGGTTTTCCGGTGTTCCCTGAGTGATAAAGACGAACTATCTGTAGAAACAGGTTGGTTGACATCAAAAATCACATAAAAGTTCTTTTGGAAGTTTGAGCAACCTGAATTCGAATCGGTTGTGCTTTTGTTCGTGTCGACTGTCCCTCGCGGCTCCGGCTTTCGATCCTTCTTTTCAAATAGTGGAAAATGAAATCCCTCCGAACCGCTTGTTCTCAAATATGTATCGGTGAATGGATGTGTATGTGCTACTTTTGTGAGTTGGTCGATGTGATGTGTATAATGTGCCTTCCTAAGCATTTTCCTGGTCCTGTACATTTCCCCTGGTATGTATAAAGTGTCTCAAAGACACGAGGGAGATTTCAATGAAGTATTTTGACAGCAGTGAGCATCTTGAATATCCCAGACGCTCAGTACCTGTCCCCCCTTTATAGAAGGTTCCATTTCAAACCTTCAGCTGTGATCTAACCGCCACGAAAAGTACTTTGTTCTCTAGTTTCTGGGAACCACCGTGTCCCTCAGACACTTGATACACAGGCAACCAAAAAACGTACGTTTTTGGGCATAATTTTGCTTCAATTTCCAACCGATTTGCGAAATTATTTTTTGTTCAGATGAGTTCGAATGACCAGAATATCGAAATTAGCATGGTGGAGGGGGGGGGGATAATATTCACAAAATATCCGATTATTCAATATTTCGGCTAGTTTATAGCTTAGGCACTAATTGTACCCAAACTACGAAGTTGAGGGGACATTATCAATATAGGGTGAAGCGGGGTAAGTGCGTAGCAAAAAACGCATAGTGGCACTTCTACGATCTGTCAATTCCAAATAAGTTAATATTTTTCTCTTGAACAAAAACCATCGGAACCAATTGCTTATCCTGAATTCAACGCGACATAAATTAATTTTCTATCTCCACCTGAAGTGAAAAAAATTGACCTTTCCTAAAAGCCTTTCAAGAACGCACTTTCCCCGGTATTTGGGGTAAGTGCGTTCAACGTATTTTCTAAGAAAACTTGTACATTTGAATCTTCCAGATGTTCTTTAACACTAATAATAAAGAAAATCCAACATTTCCTATGAACAATGTCAAATTTAATTGGTTAAATTCCAAAATAAGTCCCAGATACTTAGAAACAAAATTAACTGGATTGATCAAGCTCATGGTGCTACCTAGATGGATAGATTATAAATGCTTGCATACGAGTCTGCAACACATTGGGGCATTTTCATGTCAACCACCACTACACAACAAGGTAGTGAAGTAAGGTTGTTAGTTCATGTACCCAAGCATCAAAATAAGAAAACAGTTGATTGTTCTCTACGCAACACAGTGTTTATTGGTCGCGTGAGCAAGTTTTCGTGACGAATTTGCAGTTTATGTGCCAAAGCAAAGACATGAAAATGTCAATAATCCATTAAAACCCTCTTCTTCACGGAACAAAAATCGTTTTCATTAAATTATGTCCTGCAAAACTTGTACTCCAGAGGCATTCAAGTGCTTTATAAAGTCATTCAATGATTCTTCAGACTCTTCGTCGTTGCTTTGGTCATGCTGTTCAGGGCATCCAAAACGTCGGGCTTGCTGTAAGCCTTTTGAGTTTTTCTAATATACGAACGTGGCATTCTGGAAAGAAATACATCACAAGGTCATGCATCATGCATAATTGAATTAAGATAAGGTCCGAAAATGCTCCCCATGCTGTAAAACGCACTTCCCCCGATCCCTCCAAACCACGGGGGAAGTGCGTTTTGTGAAATTCAAGAGTACTTTTCCACCTTTATCCAATTATTTTGACGAAAACACAAACTACATCATGCGAGTAAACTATTACAAAAAAAAAATTCAGAGAAATTCACGGATTTTACCCATTTAATTTCACTTAAAAGTGCTTACCTGTAAACTCGGCTTCGCAGTAAAAATGACTAGGCGACAATGGACCAATTTTTGCGGATCTTCCAAATACATGATCCAATAAAACTATTTTACAGCTGGTAGCAGGCATCTGACAATTTAACATATGGACAATAATAATGATGTAGAGTGGCCTGAACGGGAGTTATTAAAGGAAAACGCACTTACCCCACTTCACCCTAGTTCGTATTTTCATGAATTAAGTATTTTTTGTGCCACCATGGAACAAATTAGTGCCACCATGGTGCCAGGACACTAGAAACCGCATATTTCGTGGGTTTTTGCGTGTTTCACCTTGAACACGGAACACGAATGTGAACTTCTGTGGATTGCCTACCTAGACTTGCACCGTTGCAGGAACATGGGGGGGGGGAGGTGACTCTAATTCGCATGTTGGGTATCGTAGATCATAGGTTTTGAAATTCTGTCCAAATTAGATTCCTTGAGACCCCCATAGACTACATGAAAGTAAGTCTAATTACTTTCTTTTAACTAATAGAATGTTGGTATGACGAAAAATATATTAATTAACCCATCATGTGTCTGAAAAACCACTTTACACTTGCTGCGTGTCTGTCAGACCCTTATAAACTGGGAGTCCATCAAAGTGTTTATACACATCAGGGGTTAAACTTAGGTACGTCGCTTATGAATTTTGTAAGTAGCAACTTGTCTTTCATATGGTAGGTATTGGATTGTGTGGACATTGGTTATTGGAGAGCTCCACAATACCCTCCTTTCTAAACAGGCAAAACTAAAATTTTTCTCCTCCACTCGTGGTAGTCTTCACAACTATTTCCACTCCATCTTAAGTAAGGCCCCTCGCACGAAGGGTACAATGAGGCGTCTCGATTTCAACTTCTTGGGATTTGGTCAGACTGTCGTATCAAACTTGAGTAGGTTTTGAACTCAAATGAACAAGAAATTAAAATAATTTCGTGAGATTAGTCTTTGGTTATTCAAGTTTGAACTTTGATAACAACCTCATTCGGGAATTTTTGAACTCTTAATGAACAAGAAATGAAGGTGGCTAAAAGAAGTGAAGGGAGATAAAAGACTGATGGGGGAAGTTGCTAGAAGAATCCGGGAAAACCAAGACAATAACGTGGTGATTTCAGCAGCACCCGAAAACTCGCTCGTAACATCTCATCACTGATAAATATTTTCAATTCGAATGAGTAGAATAGATAGGTAACTGTTCTAATCTACGATTGTCTTCACAATTACAGCATTTGTCCCTCTCAAATTCCCTAAAATGCTGTTAGCATTATGCAAATCTCAGTGAATGAAAAGGGCAGGGGTTTACACTTACAGTGAAGAAATGCTACCATAGTCCTCCATGTAGCGCCGTACAAGCCTATTTTACAGTCTGACGATAGCAATCCACGACAAAACAGAAAAGCTTGTCAAAACGTTGTGATTATTAAGAGTAGATAGCATCCAGCGAAGGACATCGTTTCATATCCGTATTATAGGTAGTAGCTCATCAGCTGAGAAGAATGTATAACATTTTTACGTCAAATTTAAGGTTTTACACATCAAATTGGAGGATGATGGAAATGGTTCGTTTCACATCCATTTTAAACGCCGCACCGATAGCCCGCTTAGAAGGCGGAAAACTTCTGGAAATACCTTCTCCGTGAAACATGACGAAGACATTCCATCCGTCTCTTCCTAGTGCCATTCTTTTAAAGGTGCCGATTCACGCGTTGATTAGTTGTTACTGCTTTCCCAGAATTAATCATGTAAATTTTGTCATCCTCCAATTTGATGTGCTAAATCTCCAATTTGAAATAAAAATCCTCCAATTTGAAATGGAAAATCTCCAAATTGGTGTGTAAAACGTCCAATTCCTGAACATTTTACAAACCAATACCTGTACCTACACAAACCAAATCAATTGGATTGGTTGAGTTGAAAGAAGGTAGCCATCTTTTGTTCTCTGGTATGACTGAGGTAGTACACTAGGTGGTGTATTTGGACGGGTGAACTGCACTGATTACCAGACGTAAGAAGTAAGAACTGAGCGAGTTAAGTTTCGCACTGTTGGCGATATTAGAGAGTTCCTAAAATGATTTTGGCATAACGGCAAAGCTAACGGCGACCGTAGATCACCTTCTGCGCATGCGCAGAAAATAACGGCGATCAAATAACGTCTGAGCAAATAACGGCGAACGTTCTGGCCGCTAACTTACGGCCATCCTGCTAACGTCCATGTGACTAACGGGCTGCCGTTAGAGCAGAGTGAACCTGACATGCCAGTAACAGTTTTGCAACCACCAACATCAATTTCAAAACAAAGCCTCACCTCACCTCACGTCTTCAAATTGTCATCATGATCATGCACCCCTGTGAGTGCGTGAAGTAAACACGACCTACGGAATGCTGCTGTAGGTTTCCGGCAGATTGGCCTTTCGATTTGAAATTTATACTGATGTGTTCCTCAAGGAATGAAAAACGTCCCCACAAAGTTTCTTCAATTGCCCTAGCTGAGAGGCTCTGTGATCACACTTATCACAGGCATGGGGTTTCATCCCGGATTATGTCATATGACTCTTCGAATGCCCTAACTGAGAGGCTCTGTAATCACACTTATCACAGGCATAGGGTTTCTCCCTGGTGTGGGTCCTCATGTAACTCTTCAAATGCACCAGCTGAGAGGCTCTGTAATTACACTCATCACAGGCATAGGATTTCTCCCTGGTGTGAGTCCTCTAGTGACTCTTCAAATGCCCCAGCTGAGAGGCTCTGTAATCACACTTGTCACAGGCAGTATGAACAGCCGATTAAGAACAACTGACCACGGAATCGGTTTAGTTTGGCAGCAGCGAGCTTAGGAAACTACAGAATCTGTGTTTGGACTGCTGGCCAAGTGGGTGTGGTACATAGCTTCCTCGTATCCATCACACATAAGTATAGATGGTTCGATGCTTAGTAGATTATCAATCTAGCAGATTACTATCAATCCGAGGGCGATTTTGCATTTTTTGAGAGTCCCATAATCAAAAACTTCAAGTAACCATTGTGATTTCTAATATTCCTTTTAGGTACTAGTAAAAAATAAATACTTGAATTATTTTTTGAACAAACACTTTGACAAGTTGTACTTGAAATAGCGAACAACGAACTTGAAAAATGAAGGCAGTCAACAATAGAGAACTGAGGATCTAACGGCGAAGCCAGAAATTCCTGTCCCTTTAACTTTCGCGTCACTTTTGTCATCGCCGTAAAATTGTTCAACATCATTCAACGTTCATCTAGGGTTTGCATCCGATTTGACTGGCCCTAGACAGATTCATAACGGCGATGCCTGTAACGTTCGCCGTTAAGCAAGATGCAGTTTAGGAACTCTCTATTGTGGGCAGGTTAAAGAGGCTCTGTTACGTGGGCACCATTTTGTGTTGTGTTGATGAGCAAAGGGTAGTGTTTGCATGCACATCTTCTACGCAGGTCGCATTTCTAGCCTTATGGTTGTACGTTGGGAGAATATCATTCTTAGGTCTCTAATGCGTCCACAACGGGGAAGACTTTTATGTAAATGTAGTTCTTCACTTTAAAGCACCGCATTTTTTCAATCCTGTTCCTGATTTTCAATCTACAGAAGATTCAACATCAAGTGTAATTTGAATATTTAAAGATCCTATTAGACAACAAAATAGATTCTTGAAAGTGGTTCTTTCCATCGCAGATGCATCTTATGTACATAGAAAGGGGGGAGAAGGAGAATACGTGGTAATTACTTATTCGAAGATCTAACTTGATGTTAATGAGTAGACTGATCGCGATACAAGTTTCAGTGGTGCCAACGTATTACGGACAAATCCCGCATGTTTGCATGTCAATGGCGCTGATCTCGCGTTCGCATTGTAGTTAACAACCTTCGGTTCACGATAAATGGTAATATTTAGCGACTATGGAATGCAACGTATTTTACTGAATATGAAGCCAAGGCATGGATGATGTCCTGCAAACGTATCCTGGATCATGCCGTTCGAAGGAGAGGACTTTGTATTTTGTTTTCTAGGACGAAGCAGTAGAGGGAGCCCTCCGAGAGATAGGGCTACTCTAATGCTGAAAACCACCTTCCACTGACTTACCGGCCTCGTTGCATTATTATACGCTCGACAGTTTATTGCACGCATCCACATGCACCAAGACACGAACGCCAGCTCACCATAGATTGTACACCTTGATGATCAATTACCACCTTTTTAGAGTAGTAAGATTAGTAGAATCCAGCCTAAAATGTTGTTGTTGGTCTTAGCTATTAAGTAAATCACCAACTTATCAACTGAGTGATGTGGAAAACATGCACAAGTACATTTTAGTTTGTCCAGTAATCATTTTGAGTGAATTTATGATTGCGTTTTAAAGATTATGGTAGCCCACGATGAATAGGTTGTATAAGAGGGATTAGAGCCATCACAGAATGGAAGAAGTAGAAGGAAGCCTTGTTTCAATTGCCTCAACCTTGTTCTACACCTTCCTCCATTGTTCGAGGTGTTTGTCCATTTCAAACTGAATACGACCATAGGTTTGTTCCAGCGCAAAAAGTTCATGAACCCGCTGGGTATGAGAACCCGAAAAAGTTGAAGAGTTCATGAACTTTTTAGGTTCAGGAACCTGTGCGCTGAACGTTTTTAGTAGTTAACATGAAATTCGGCAGGGAGCGCGGAACTCGGATTTCAACAAACCTTGAATAACCTCCTCTCATCTCAATCTTTAGCGGGATTTTTAAGTTTAAGATTGAACGATTCTTCACAATTTTTAACAAACAATGTTTCCTAGCTATTTTGTTTCGACCCCTTGTTTTTTCAAGTTTTCTCAATTTAAAGATTTTTTTCGTGTTTACTGACTTACGTCATTAAAACTGCTGTAACTCCTAATATTTACCAAGTAAACTCAAATTTGAGGATATTGTTAAAAAGAGCGTTAAATTTCCAAGCTAACAAGTGCGAAACCAAAATCTTTTAGCAATAAAACATGTTTAAAAAAAATCAAGTCAAAAAGCAAACTTCATAGTTTTTACTCTGAATCCCTGCCTATTTCGATGGGCGCTCTTCGAAAAAACATGCTCCAGTTTTCCAATGGTCTATCAATTTTTCTGTTTAAAATTCATATTAGAAGAGTAGGTACCTAAATCAAATTTTAGTGCCAAAAAAACTGTGTGTTTTACTAAAAAATCGAGTGTTATACGTGGTTTATCATGGTCACCCTCGATCTCAAGATGAATTGACAAGTTTTTGGTATCATTAATTTCCTATGCATAGGAATTGCATGTAATGTCATGCTGAATCCAATGGTGATACTTCTTGACTGCAAGATAGTGGTTATTTCGATGAAATCCTTCATTTTTCGTTAAAAAAATACGCATTATTCGTAGATAAGGTACTGAGCATAAAGTAACACCTTTCTACTCCATAACAACATCATCTTATTTGTGTTACGTTATTTTTCCATCTTATGGGACTCAAACAACATTGTTTCAGTAGAAAAAACATTGCAGAGTTCATACCTGGAGTTTGGAGGTTCATTTCATTGATCAGCTTCCACTATTTCTTCAAAAACCCACTTTCTAGCAGTCAGAATTATTCGGAAGTATCGCCATTGAATTCAGCGTGAAAAGTTACTGAAGAAATAATACCAAAATCGTGAAGTCATCTTGAGATCGACGGGTGACCGGACTCGTAAAACATTCAATTTTCTTGTGAAAAGCTTCAATTTTCTCGAAAAAGCTTTCAATTCAAACGCAGCAACCCACTATTGTAGTCAACAAATCAACTTTGCCCTTGTCACATGAGTAATTCGCCCCATTTTATGATAAATAGTTTGCAGAAGAGAGGGATGATGTGAACTTCATTGACACACTCTCCGAATAAATAGACAAAGCTCACTGTAGTGATAATGGAATAATCGTGTATTTGTGAAAAAAGAAAGAGTCGATCGAAAATGGCTTCTGTTAGAACATAAGTAATTTCCAAAAATGTACACTTCATTCGAAAAACACTTCATTCCTAGAGACGACTCGCTCTTCGAGAAAGAGGGGCTCAGCACAACGAAAAGAAAGTTTTAGAATGGAGCCAAGTGATTAGCGTGAAAACTGGTCAACAAATGAAAAATTTACTATACTCTTGCCTTTATTTAAAGTGCTCTGGACCGCGGGTTCCAAAACCCCTTCCCTGCCAAGAGGTGGCAACGTTGCAAGGTGCTCACCTTGGGGTCTCAACTCACAACCCTTCGCGGTCAAAACCCATCATCCCTCTTCCTTCTTCCTCTTCTATCAACATACAATTCAATTATTTATCGTTCGGTGAACATTTTTTGTAATTTAAATTCGTAACGTACTAATTATTCTGATGAAAATGAGTCCAAATTTCCTGTAATTCGGCGAAGAGGGCGTAATTCGTTTGGGTGGATTGGCTGGGAGAGGGCTGCTGAGTTTTAATCGTACCTGCCTCGAGTTTATACTCGATATGTTCAATTTTTCTCGCTGATCACGATTTTGGTGATGGGATGATCGAAATAATTTGTGAATCAAGTGTGCATTTGCAGAAGAGGGTAAACTGTTGGGGGGCTGGGGGGGTTCACGGGCGGAGGGGTCGCGCAGGTATACCGTGACCTTCCGCTGGGGCTCGGATTCTTGCAGCGATGCCGAACCTTCGGGGCCTTCAAAAATCCCAGAGCTCTTTAAATAAAGGCAAGAGTAGGTTTCACGTGAGCCGCACAGGTTACCCTTCAGTTCGAGTTCACAACCCTGCCTTCGATGAGTGCAGAAAGTTCATGAACTCAGGTACAAAAATTTCTCAAACTCGGCGCCGCTGGAACGTATCAGTTCATGAACTCAGGTACAAAAATTTCTCGAACTCGGCGCCGCTGGAACGTATCAGTTCATGAACTCAACATGCGCACGGGTTGTGCGCAGGTTGGGTGTAAGAAAGTTCATGAACTGAGAGGCGCTGGAACAAACCTCATTACAGGCAAGCTATTTTACCTTGGCTGAGCCTTCATTCTACTGCTTCCATGGTCTCAGGCGGACTGAGCACTGTTCCCGCTTCTCCATCTCTCTGAGGAAGGTGCAGAACTGTGGCTAGTGGCTGCTACTCAAGTTTTGAACATTTGGGTTCTGATTCAACGTATTTTTTATTAGAAATTATCTACACGTGTGGCAAACTTAAATTATTACATTATCTTCACAATATTACTGGACGATCTTTCTATGTACTTACATCGGAATTGCTGGGGTTTTGTTGATCCAGTTTTGTGTGTGTAAGTAAGCCACATTTGAAGAGTCTTGAAGGTTGGACTGTAGATTTATTTCAACTGCACCATTTCATGACTCTAGTAGTGATCAACAAAATTATTCGTGCACCTTGCAGAAATAGTTGTGGGTGGTCAACCAGCCTAAGTTCATGAACAGCATCTTTGAACCTGGACGATACAGTTGAAACAAACCTTTGAATTAAATTTTGGCCTACATAGGTTCCAACTATTTGATTATCGTCGTTATTAAAAATATTATTTGCTACTACTAAAAAATGATTAGTTATGAAAGAAAATAGTCAAAAATTAAGATAAATATCAGTTTTAAAACGTAAGTAATTACCTAACTTGAGATTGGGTTGATGGGAAATTCACATTATCGCATCAAGAAGTTGGCCTCCACTTTGAACACATTGTTGGAGATTTCATGAAATTGAAGTTTTAGTTCAGGACTACACGGTATCTGTAGAGGAAGTGGCAACTCCCGCTAGGTGCGCTGGTGGTAAAAGTAGTTTCTTGTACGTCCAATAGAGTTCTCTGATCAAAATTACCTTGGAGAGATCACATCAACTTTTTTCGAGTGTCATTGATGATTTTCAACATTTATTAATTATGTTGTTGAGTTGGATGATATGTCTTCTGTCTATGAGATAATGTCGAAAATACCCTTTTTTCTATTACAAAAAGGACCCAAAAACCCAGAGTCGTTTCACCCACCAACAGAAATATGTAAAAAGTTGGCACTCGTAAATAGTTGATGTGATCCTTTTTCTATTACAAAAACCTTTTTAACAAAAAAATGGACCGACCTCAAAAATGATGTCCGTGAACACCAAAAAGGAAAAAATAATAATCTCAGCGAAAACACACTGATGTATTAGGTTGTTGGATATAAATATCTTGTCAACAGATGGTATGTTGGAATACCAACAATTATTTGTAATGTGATTCACACTCATTGTCACACTCATATCCTCCATCATACGATAGCAGTGACGTACTACCCTATAGTTATGGAACATTTATCTCTACTCGTATTCATGTTTTGCAATACTCACCAGATCATGTGAGTATTACGTAATAACCACAGTGTATCCATATAGGTAGGTAGGTACGCATTGAAGTCGCCGCCGTGGCCACCTGTAGACACAAACGTCTCCTAGATGTTCTACTTACCAACATTTTATTCGTTTTCGGAAATATAGGTACATACCTTCCATACCACAGACATGCTTCTACACCGAGTATGAACGTATATATCTTTTTGTCTAAAATTGTGGACGGTTTTGAACGTTAATTAGGTAAAAACGATTCCGAAGGTATGTTGCTACAATATAATATATCCACCAATAAAATAAACAGTCTAATGTAATAATAGAGTCTCAAATTACTCGTCACAACCATTCCTAGGGAGGTTCACACTTACTATCATACCCATATGGCAGCAGAGACGTACTAGGTACCTGATAGTTTGGGGAGCACATTCTAACTCAATGGTAGGTACTTACTCTTGTAATGCTAACCAGATCATCGAGTAAGGAAGGTGATTAGTTTGTGTCCACAGATGGGCACGGCAGTGACTTCAATGCGTACCTACCTACCTATCTGGATACACTGTGGTTATAACGTAATACTCACATGATCTGGTGAGTATTGCAAAACATGAATACGAGTAGAGATAAGTGTTCCAAAACTATTGGGTCACTGCTATCGTATGATGGAGGATATGAGTGTGACAATGAGTGTGAATCACATTACAAATAATTGTTGGTGTGTCATCAGTGTGTTTTCGCTGAGATTATTATTTTTTCCTTTTTGGTGTTCACGGACATCATTTTTGAGGTCGGTCCATTTTTTTTGAAGCTTACAATCAGACCTTCAATTTGACTATACACAAATAGTCCGTAGACAGGGGAAGAAGAGTGAATGCGGACCGATATTCCCGAAAACGGGAACCACGTTTTTCAACTTCTTTCACAAATTTTCGATACTTCTAACAAAGCGAAATGAAATCTGTTTGAAATGGGACCACCACGGATACTGGTAGAACAAATTTCAAAAAGAACCAGACAGATTGGTACCAGAATAAAGAAATGCAAGGTGTTCAGACATACAAAAAAAAAAAATCGTTGTCCCACGACAACCCGAATTGAGTACCTCCTCTTTCGCGCGCCTTCGGCGCGTTGAAGTCGGTCAAAAAGGACCCAAAAACCCAGAGTCGTTTCACCCACCAACAGAAAAATGTAAAAAGTTGGCACTCGTAAATAGTTGATGTGATCTCTCCAAGGTAATTTTGATCAGAGCACTCTATTGTACGTACGAGAAACTACTTTTACCACCAGCGCGCCTAGCGGGACTTGCCACTTCCTCTACGGATACTGCCTAGTTAATTCACTAATCATTCCAAAACACCATGGATATGAAATACCTCCGTACAAAAAAGTTTTTTAGGTAACTTAGGTGATCAACTTTTTTGCCAGGCGAAATTTCGTGACATTTCTGAAACACAATACCTTAATTATACTCAAATTGTGTTAAAAACCAATAAGTATATATATATTTTCCGATTTCCTCCTTTGCAATAATAGTTATTATTTTATGAATCATCCAGTAGGTATACTTAATTACAAATTGGCTGCTTACAACTTGGACAGTTGATTCTAAATTTGAATTTCTCTTTCCCTGTGATTTTTTTTATAACTTAAAAAATGATCCGAATTGACATCGGTACCTATGTAGCCCAAAATTAGGTTCCTTCCTTCAGGATAGCGGTGGAGGCTTGGGAAGGCTCGTAGTTCGCGATGGTAGTCAATATTGGTTGGCCTTAAATTGTGTAGCGTGGAAGTTATCCAAAATGCGGCTAGGAACAAAATCAAACGCTGTCAAAGAATAAATGCTGAACCAGTTGAATAAATAAGGTAATGCTATAACATACGGAAAATTTTAATAAACACGAGAGTTTCCAAAAGTGATTGGTTAAGGAATGTCTCAAAAATCCATCATTTTGCCAGGAAATCGATATTTATCGTTCAAAATTAATCTGGGGTGTCATCATTTGATTCAGAGTTTAAAAAAAGGCACATGTGAATGATTATCAACCTGGCTTGTGATTCCCAGGTCGGGTCAGGTCTGTTACACCCTCAAACACCGAATTTCATGCAAGAAATTGTTCCTTTCGTAACATTTAAACTCAATTTTCTCCCTTCAAAACTACAAAAAAATGTATAAAAAAAAACATAGCTCGAAGAAGTTGCTCATGTCACTGGCAATTACGGTTTATTGAGTTGTAGCTCTGGAGCGCCTCAAAATGTACCGCGTTTTCCGAAAAATAGCAGAAAATTTGTTTTCAAGCGTAAATTAATCGGCAATAAGATCCCAATTAGAATAATTCTAAAAAGAAATGTGTTAGCGTTCAAAAGAAATTAAAATAAATTGTTGGACTGTTGTAAGTATGCGTAATGGCAAATTTTATGCGAAAAACCGTGAATTAGAGACATTGAAAACTTGAAACACCAAGAACTTTGAAATTATCGGTTTTAATGAAAATTGAATGGAGAGATTTCGATCTAAAATTACCCACAAAATCGATTTCGGTGCCTTTTTGACCTGTTGTGAGGAACCCAGTGAACTTAGATAGGTACTGAATTATCTGGTATCGAATCTGCGAAATTATGCGCGTTTTGTGTGAATCAAAAATGATGTCGACTTTGGAAATTATGTTCAAAAACTATCTACTGCGAAAGTTTTTATAGGTACTTTGAAGAACCTCATTATCGAGACTGTAAATCTCGCTTATGAATAACAACAGCGTATTGGGATTTTTCCTGGCCGCATCCTTGCAATGTGGATAGGTACCATTTACTTGAGAATATCATAATGTAAACGCGAATCTTAAATAAAAAATTGTGAACCTTCCTTTTTTTGAACTGAAGTTGCAGGTTTGCTGTGGGTTTATACGTGTTATGGGTTATTTAGAAAGTGGAGGATTTTTCGCGTTTTCATAACAAACTCAAATTGCATTTTTCAGTCAAATTCAAGGTTTTCCGTATCCTAATATAACGTTTTCAAGTTCAAGGTTTTTTAATTTTAAAATTACTAAGGTTTTTCTAAAACTTGACCTGACCACGTTTTGCTATGTTAAAACGAAGAAATAATTGAGAAAGTTCGTACCTGCATTGTTTGGTAGGTTCTAACGATTGGCTATCCAAAATCCGAACTGATGCAAGACATAATATGTCTCACAAAATCAAACATATTATGTTTGATTTTGTGAACACTTGAGAAGAGATTTGTATTTTGCTTCCGAGTCTACCAAGGTAGCGGAAGCTTTGTTTTCACTTTTCAAGGACGAAAAAAAAAAGTTCTCCAAAATCAAAATTTCCACTCGCGTTTTGCGTTTTAGACCTTTCTGAACAATTTTGGTTCCGTGTCTGTCTGTCTGTCTGTCTGTGTGTCTGTCTGTCTGTCTGTCTGTCTGTCTGTCTGTCTGTGTGTCTGTCATGATTTCCTTGTAACGCGCATAACTATACGAAGTTATTGTCCGATTTCGATGAAATTTTCAGGGATTGTGCGGGTTGGTGTGTAGACGGTCCCCTATGAAAATCATCACCTTCGGACTGATAGTAGCCACTGCGCATGCGCAAACGTGAATTCCTTGTAACGGCCATAACTTCCACATTTTCTACCTGATTTCGATGAAATTTTTCAGGGATTATGCGGATTAGGTTGTAGATGGTCCCCTATGAAAATCATCATCCCCGGACTGATAGAAGCGACTGCGCATGCGCAAACGCGAATTCCTTGTAACGGCCATAACTTCTACATTTTCCATCCGATTTTAATGAAATTTTCAGGGAATTTACAAATTAGTATTTAGATGGTCCCCTATGAAAATCATCACCTTCGAACTGATAGTAGCCGCTGCGCATGCGCAAACGTGAATTTCCTTGTAACGGACATAACTTCCACATTTTCTACCCGATTTCAATGAAATTTTCAGAGATTATGCGGATTAGGTTGTAGATGGTCCCCTATGAGAATCATCACCTTCGGACTGATAGTAGCCGCTGCGCATGCGCAAACGTGAATTTCCTTGTAACGGCCATAACTTCTACATTTTCCATCCAATTTCAATGAAATTTTCAAGGATGTCACAGATAATCTTGTTTTGATGTTGTGATGTTTTGAGATTAACTACTATGCATCGGATCATCTATACAATCGGGTTATGGATACGAGGAAGCTATGTGCCACACCCACTTGGCATACGTTTTTTTCATTTGCTCAAGAACCCTCAATCAGATTTCAACTTTATTCAAACGAAGGGTGCACAATGAAGGAATGGGCATAATGAAGGAATACGCATTAAAGTTGGCATCTAATGTTGAGTAGTTGTGGTCAAAATTGATAGGGACAAGGGTCAAGCAGAAACTCACTCCTTGTTTGCTGAGCTTTCGGCCAGTTATTAGAAAGAGTTTTTGACGTGATAACGTCTTATAAATTGGTTTACCGGGGGACACTTCAAGAAACTGCGTTACGCTCCGCTCATGGAGGGGTTGCAGCTCGGCGCTCCCTAAAGCGCCCCCCCCCCCCCCCCCCGCGCCCCCCCCCCCCCCGCGTCCTCCCCTTCCCCGGCGCTCACAAAAGCGGGAGCGCCCCGCCCCCCTTCCCTGGCACTCACTCCCCCCCCACCCATGGGAAATACCTACTCTGTGCAACTTGACAAAGAATTTTATTTTATCCTTCTTCCTACTATACGAATGAATATTAACATTAAAATTATTTTACCACTCAAAGTCGTTGTCACGTAAAACTTTCGCCCGTATACCGACTTTACAGGCAACAACACAGGTTTTTTTTTCCCCTAAGTAAGAGGGTTATGGTTATTCCTTCATTATGCACATTCCTTCGTTGTGCACCCGCCGTTTGACTAAAGTTGGCATCTGATTGTGGGTTCAGGAGGGAGTGGAATACTTTTTAACCAAGTGTTTACAAAATCAAACCTCTGCCTCGCACCAGTTCCGAAAGTCAATACCTACGTCAGTAACTACCAGTACAGGTATGAAATTCTCCAACACCTACATTGTATATTATTACCTACCTAATATAGTACCTACGTGCAAAAACACGATCGATTTTTTCGAACACCTTGAATTTGATACGAAAATGCTGTGGAAAAATCCCTTGATGAATTTGATGGTAGTATTTTCAATTACCTAGTTGTCTATAAATAGGAGTATATTCGTGTCCATTGTTGAAAAAGTCAATTTTACTGTTGAAGAAAATTATTGCTATCAGGGTTAGTGAAAAGGAGAAAAAACCATTGGTTGGCTTTCACTACGATTGGTATAGCAATTAGGCATTTATCTAAACACTTCATAGGGTCCACCTGTCGCAGCTGTATTATACATCTTTAATATCTTACTCAGATGTCAATCTCAAATATTTTTGGCAACAATTAAGTTTGATCGGAGAAAAAAATCACAAAAAAGTTATAAATCATGGCTCAATACCTTTTTTTTTAGCTCTCTTGAAACCTAACAATATTTTCCCAGTTAGGTATTTAAAATACTTGATGAAACTCGGAACATTGATAAAATTATAATAATACATTTATTATATACGAGTTATTATTAAACTCGTAGTTATTAATAAACGTAATAACTCGGGAAAATAATTTTGAAGAATAGTATTGACACTGTAGGTAGAACGACCTTTTTAGTTGGTTTCAACATGAATAGTTTTTAGCTTAAACTAAGTCGGTACCTACTCTACTCACTCGGTCGTCTCCATTCCTCCTCAGTTTCTCATATTACCTATTTGTCCTTATAAGTCCAGTTGGTAACACAATGTGTTACGTCATGTCATGATCGTATTCTCGTTTGGTAATTTCGCACATCTTCACAGTTTGTCACTGAGATTCGATAAAGCACGCGTTTCGTTCGCCTATGGCTGCACTAAACTCTTATGAGCACCGTTATTGAATGTTTCTCTTGTTACAGTCACACCTGGTTGCAATAAAGTTTTTAAAAATTGCGTCAGACCATCTTAGATGGGTATTTTTGCACTCTGGTTATCAATATATTCAGGGGCTTCGTGATACAACGTTCTCATTTGGTGGCCAAAAGTCAATGGTGTTTTTTCATGATTCAGAGTGAAGAAATAAATTGCTCCTTCTTCATAAACAAATCATAACTGGTATTTTTTGTTTAAATTCCACAATAACTTAAATTTGATATAAAAACGAACATGTATGACGGAAACCACTTTCCAATACGGAAAAATTTCTTATTTTTAATTTTTGAACTAACAAAATTTATAGTGGTTAAACTGAGGTTTGTACTTCGTTAGAGTTACATTGTAACCAGGTTTAACTGTACTGCATATGTAACTCAAAATTTAAGCTTATAAGTACCTACATGGATATTTGAAAACTGAGTTATCCAAATTTAACATTGATCTAATCACTTCGGTACGTTCAGCTTCCCTGCTAGGACAAACTTCCATATTTTTCTTGTTTCGTGTCGAAGTGCTAATTTCATTCTATAAATTCCCCCTAAATATTCAAAACTCAATAAATCTATCATAAAAATTCTATTTATTTTTATCAACTAATCCGAACTATATTATTTATAAACGGTGTCGTGGTCACACAGATGTAAACGTCAATTTTCAAAAATCATATTTTTCTAAGTTGTATGCTTATTTTTTGCGACAAAGTGTGTAATAATATTAAGGTACTATTATATTTTGTGTCTAAAATTGAGCCCTAAACTTTAAATTGGCTCATTTTAAGGAATATCTAATAATATTTTCTATAATATATACCTTTCTGTAACGTATAGCTGTAAGTAAATGGAATAGTTTGTGGTTCCAATGGGTGCAAACCCTCCTTCTACAGGAAACACAGGTTTTGTCTCTCTCGTAACAGTAAAGGTTACTGCTTCCCCATGTTCTTGCCAATTTGTTGACTGACTTGATTTCGTTACCTTAGCTCTTGTAGGTTAGAGTGTTGGCCTGATTGAAATACTTCGGAAGACGAAGGACATTGTGTTTTAAAAACCAAAGCTTCTTAATTATAGGATCGTTAAGGAAATTAATTTCTTGACGTGGATATTTTCATTGAAACATGGGTTTCCGATAAATACGGCAGGAGTGTCAAGTTTGGTTTCATACTCGAAACACTTCACACTTTGTAACTGTGTATTTCTTCGCATTAAATGGGTATTTGTGTAAGTAGTAGAAGACTGCTGATAAATAATTACGATTTTTTTTTTAAAGAGCGAAGGGGAAGTTCACCCCAACAGTGTTGGACTCCCCATGCATTGGGCCTACCAACTAAAACCCCACTCCCTCTGCTTGGGACTCACCCCGGAACCACTTGTACAGTATTACTTCAGGTTGAGCCTTTTTTTGTGCCAAATGGCTGCTCCTACTTCTGGTCTCTCCTACAATTCTATTCCTCATCTTCTTCCTCCCATCTTCCATCCAGCTTTTTTGCTTTGAGGACTGATGTGACAAATACTGCCATTGCGTCCCAGCTCGACTTGTTCTTAATCATCTCATGTATGATTGTCTGTGGACTCAACGTTCCGA
>CM019177.2:930604-1082539 GCA_009739505.2 Apolygus lucorum
CCGATGACCTCTTCCGCACTCCTCCTCATACCCTCCCATTGAGGGCATGTGAAGAAGGTGTGGCAGACATCATCCTCCTCTATCCCACAGTATCTGCACTCTGGGTCAGTGGCTTTACCGATCTTAACTAAGAAGGAGCGGAAGTATCCATGCCCTGAGAGGAATTGAGTCAGGTAATAGTTCACCTCTCCGTGTTTTCTCTCCAACCAAGCCTTCAGATCGTCAATTATGAGGGCTGTCCACCTTCCACGGGTTTCGCAGACAAGGTCTGCTTGCCACCTACGGATGGTCTCCTCCCGCTCTTCCCTCTTTACTATGGAAATTGCCTCTGCCTTCCTCATTTTTATCCTTTTACGCTCCAGTGCCTGGTGGTATATTGGGATAGTTCCCGCTATCACTTGTGATGCTGGACCTGAGAAAGTTCTTAATGCACTACTGATTCTCAGAGCTCCTCTCCTCTGTACAGCTTCCATACGTGCCCTGTACTTTTGGTACCTAAGAGAGTCTGCCCACACTTCTGCTCCATACAGCATAATTGCCTCTGCAGTTCGCCTAAGGAGTCTCCTCTTAGCGGGTGATGGGCCCCCTAGATTTGCCATCAGTGTAATAATTACGAAACATGAGATGCTACTAGTGAAACTATTGGCTGTAGATCTAATGAATGTACATTCCCACTGGACAGGAAGTAAGGTTCCAGTTTTAGGTAGTAAGGCAGACAGATGCTGCCAAAATATTATCGACAATATCAGGATGGAATTCAAAAAAATATGACCAGTTTTGTTCCACCTCTTGTATAACCTTTACAACCTCAACTGTTGTAACAATGAGAATCTTCTAGTAGTTTTATCATTGACAGGCTTGAATAGGACTAGACACTGGAATACCTAGCGGTGTTGACATGTCTGAGCCTATTTATTGTGGCGGGACGTCTGGTTTTGGGGAAATGGGGTTCGAAATGTAATGGGTTTGGGTTAAATAAAACAGCAATGGGTTTGGGGGAATGAAAGTTCTTGAATAAAAGTCTCAATGGGTTTGGGATAAAGCTGAAACGTTTGGGTTATGTGCGAATGAAGGGAGTATACAACCTGAAATCCAGGGGTTTATTAAGATTCGGCGAAAATCATCTGTTTCCCCGAAACCATTACCCCCATCGTGACGTCACATGTCTCATAGAGAAGTAATAATGATAGGTGGGTATTAACTCGTTTCAATCTGTATGGATTGGTTGGCATCGATTTCTTGAATTTTAGATATTTTCCATCATAATTTTGTTACAGTCGATTCCAAAACAAATGATAGTGGGACAAGTTTCCTTTCCAAGCATAGGTAGATGAAGAACGTGAATAACTGTTGAACTGTAGAAATGACACTCTTGCCCTTTGTATCCTAAACCACATGTTCAATATTTCTGTTGCTTTCTATTTCTATCATTATTTTGTATAGAAGGTGCTCTATTCGCTAGTCTTGCCATTTCTCAAATTTAGTTTGCTCATGGAAATCTTGCCGTATTTGGTTACTTGAGTTTACAAAAGTTATATTTTTATATTGAAATGTGTGAAATCGTAATAATCTTTTCGTGTTGTTTTCCCGCCCCAGAAATTTCCTCCTGTACGTACTTTATAAAGTTTAGATTTAGTCTGCAGAAAGATTATTTGATCCCACAAAGGGGTCTGGATGGGTTGATGAATTCCCAAGACCTCTTGTAAAAGAGTACAGTATAGTACAGTGGCGCCCTTATTTGGAAGCCAGTCTTTGTCACAAACCCTCCTCTCGTCCTGCCATTACAGAAGGAAATGTCTTGTGAGCAGGAAGGTTCATGCATGTGAGGGTTGTGCAGGCAGGCCCGAATCAAATATGGACGCTACTGGACTCGATTTGTGGGGCTTCTAGCTGTATTGATTCTACTAGTAGTGTTTTCTTAAAAAATTACATTATTTGCTCCTTTCTAGAAAGAAATTTCGCCCAACCTTTGCTCTCACTTTGTGACGCCCTCAATGATCCAACTGTTGGGAGTAAATAGTTATTCAATGTTGCTTTACTTAAATTGTCAACTTTTTCTGGTGAATTCAATAGCCATTACAGTCAGTGAAAGTTTTTCTGACTGATCATAACTCTAACTGTGTACAATTAAATCATCCGATATTACTTATCAGAAAACTTGATTGATAAGTTATCACTTACAGACGATGGTAGCTCAACAAACAAGAACTCAAATCTTCATATACGACCTAATTCGATTCCTCGTTGTTGCTAATTCTAGACTCTAATTCAACAGCCATCTGTGTGTGGCTTTAGTGTGGCTGTTTGTTATCAAGTGTGGATATTATCAGTGATCTGGAATTTCTTTCGTTTAAAGACCCTGTGGTTCTAACTACTTGATGGTGACTAGAACCAGGGTTGACTGCATGAAGAGTCCTGTCTGAAGTTGAAATCGTTTCGACTATGCAGCAAGAGGCCCGCTCGATGAAAGAGATGTTACTCTAAAGATGGTCGTCCACTAGGTTGACAGATAAGCGACGCCAAAATCTTTCTAAAGGAATAAAAGTAATGGAAAATGAATGCCAGTCCATCCACCTAGTGGACGGCCCCCTTTAGAGTCCCTCTGGATGAGATTGAACCTGATCGTGTCACGTCCCAGTCCTGAAGACCTCCTTGTTGAAAATTTTCAGTTTAGGTACCATTAGACGTCAAAAATGGGTGGGCCTCCAAAACGTAACCTATAAACATACCTAGTGCCCCTAAAGTATAAGCCTAGCTCAACATAGTCCCATTATGTCACATCAACATACATGACGTGAAAGTAAACTTGGTTTCTTCTAAAA
Source organism: Apolygus lucorum (assembly GCA_009739505.2). Taxonomy (NCBI): domain Eukaryota; kingdom Metazoa; phylum Arthropoda; class Insecta; order Hemiptera; family Miridae; genus Apolygus; species Apolygus lucorum. The sequence continues at coordinate 933,427 of CM019177.2, forward strand.
CTTTTTTCGGTTTCTATTCGGGACTCTTCGTGCACTCACAATAGAAAGGCGTGAAACTCATCGTCCATGCACCCATAATCAGGGTCCAGACAATGGGGTATTTCGGTGGGTCGGAAATCCAGGTTTTTGACCTCAAATTTGGATTCAGCGCCCTTGAAAACCTATAGACTCCATCTTTAAGCCCAATGATACTATAACATGTGGTAGAAAAATTAATTAAAGATATCACACGCTTGAAAAAAAGGCGGGCCACCATAAATGCACACACACTACGCCGCGCGCGTGTGTGAGTAGTATTTTGTAGTATCCAAGAGGTCCTCCAAGGGTTTCATCTCTTCTCTGTGCATGGATACTTTTTTCAAAGACAGTTGGCTAGCTACGTCACGATTAGCTAGCTACGTCACAACATTCAAATCTTCAACTTTCCTTAGCTTCTCTGATTTTTTAAAAACATTTTCTCGACGAACAGAGTGCCGAAAATCATTCTTGAATTGACGAATCCGCAAATCATACTATTTAAATTATAAACATTTCCAATGTTTGATGGCGGGATGGAAAGAGGTTGTAGAGTTGCTTGTTGTTTTAGTTTTAGTTGGGCACGAAACTATCCTTTAAACTCAGGAATCCGATTAGTTTCATTGGTTTGTCGTAGTTGATCACTGCAGCACTGTCGTTGATATCTGCAGTACTATTTCAGACCCGTAACGTCATCGCTCTGCCGCAACAAAACTAAATTTTGCGTTGAAGTTCGTACTTTTCAGTTTGAATTTTGAGTAGAACAACATTGAAGAACACGAACATTTTTTGAGGACAAATCCCCTTTATTAAATCAAATTGATGGTTAAACATTAATCTATATACTCGTATCACTACATCCTGCAGTTCCCTCAGTTGGATCTCCATATTTTGGTTACGGAAAAGTATCTTTTATTAATTAGCTTTTACTGTCTAACTCTACTCTTGCCCTTATGTGTTATTGCTGCTCGATGTACTATCAATATGTTTTATACCTATAATACCACGTATCTTTTAATCACATTACCGATATACCTTAGTTTTATTCGGAATAATCTTGAAATCAGTGTTGGTGTTAAGGCTGGGTTTACGTTATTACGATCTGGAAATGTATCAAGTACTTGATGTTATATATTTTTTACGTAAAATAAATAGTTTTCCCTGAAACATTCGAGGGATTTTGTGCGTTGTATAGCGAACTTTCGAGTTCATATCTAGCTCTCCTTCCTCTCCTGTTCCTTTTTGTACCAATTTTGTTCGTGCATGAGAAAACCAGGAGTGCATGCAACTGAAACCGCCCTCAGGTGACAGTGTATTGATGCAATAACGAAAAATTAATCCGAAACCACTGTTGAGTGTTTAGAAGTTGAGGAATAAAGGGTCTACATGTTGATGAACAGCTTCCTGAAAAAACTTTGCCGTTAAGGTATGTTTTTTAGTTTCAATTAAACCAGAAGGGCTTTCGTGCGGTAATCACAGCGTCTAGTGAATTTCAGTGACCTAACCCCCACAAATTAATTTATGTGTAAGTTCACTCCTCTAACCTGCATCGAGGTAAATTCTGCTAAATATTTGTCTCAAGATGTGAAATAATTGTAGGTGTAGGAAGTCTTCCCTGTGTAATTAATTGCTGTTACTAAGGCAGTTCGTGACTCACTGAATCGTTGACCTCAGATCACTCATGTGGCTGAACCAAGAAGCGTCGGGAGTCATTTCCCTCCTGCTGTCTTGGGGAGTCTGTGTAACTTTTACAATCAATCATTGCCAAATTATCCACAGCAGGTGATTGGTTGTTTTTACACCTTCTCTTTTCAGTGTAATTTCTATTCCTATCGACATTTTCTGATCGAGTTGCTTCCTGACTCTTGAACAAAGAAAATAGGCAAGGAACACTTATCTAGTTTAGGCGTTGGAATAATTTGTTTTTACCCTTGTTGCTAAAGCATCTAAAACTTTGTTCACTGGGTCCGAAAAATTGTCCAGTCAAAACGGACCCAGGAAAGTTTTGGGGGTTTCTAATTTCTTCGATTCCTTATTTTTTCGGAGTGCTGAATGCGAATCTGAGGTTGCCACTGACTCTTATTACGTTTTTTGTTGGATGAGCCGATTAGGCTCCAGCGCTGGTTTAAAATACGCTTATTTTCGCTGTCTCCGAGAAAATCACCTTTTTCCACTCAAAAACTTATCTAGTTATAATAAATGAGAGGTTGTATTGTGAATTTGTATCATCGGTATCATGCTATCTCTTGGTCTGTTCGGAGAGGCAGTCCTGAACGGTTTGGAGGGGCTTGGAGGAGCCCATTCGCCTCTATCCCCTCCCCTTTTCAGCTCCCGTTTGGTTCCGGACTGCCTCTCTGAACAGACCCTCTAGTACTCAAGTGATCTACGTCTATACAAGTGCTGCAGTAGGTGTGCGGGAAGCCTTGTGAATTTCTCAATATTTCAAGTATTTGGTTGTTTTTTTTTTTTCAAATAAATACAGTATTATCGGTATGAATTTTTCTAATAAATTGGATTTTTCAGGATTCGTAACTGAGCTCTCTGTAACATATGAATGACTAAATCAGAGTTTTCGAGTAGGGAGAAGGTGATGTTTGGGGTGACAGCTGAAAGACGCATATTTTCAACTTGCTCTGGTGCCTAAACGGTTCGTCTAACCAAAAAACGTACGAAATTAAATTTGTAGCAAATTTAACGGGCTTTCATTTCGCATTAATAGCTTTCTTCCAAAGGTTGGTCGTTTCTGAGTAATAGGCAAAAAACCACGTTTTGCGCCTTTTTTTTCATTTTTTTTTTAAATTTTCCGTCAAAAAATGTGTATGGCAAACCTCAGATTCGGATTCAGCACTCCAAAATCATAAGTAATGAAGAAATTAGAAACCCCCCAAAACTTTCCTGTGAAAAACACATTTTGACTGGGGTTTCTTATAATTCTCAGTTCTTATACATTTAATCTGTAAACATCTTATTCTCGTTGCACTGGGTGTCGACCTGCATATTATTAGTCAGTGATTTCACTGTGACACCTTCACTTTTACATGGTTTTTCTTTATGAGTTAGGAAGGTTTCTGTATGTTTCTTAATGGATGAAGTCGTTCATGGTTCTGTAATTCTAACCGTGGCGTGAAAGATGTGGTGTGTGGAGGAAGTTGCTTCTTGAGACAGCCCGCAACTTGAAAGGTTGGTCGAATGCAAGAACAGGTCCGAAGTTATTACCTGAATCATGAACTGTAGCAGATGGATCAGTGTACGAGTAGATCTGAAGATACTGCCTGAATTCATAACAAACTTCACTGAGAGCGCCTCTGCTCCACTCTCATTCAGATTACGCATCTCGAAGTTGGTTTTGCTTGGGGAATAGTTGAGGTCACCGATGTCCTCTGAATATTCACTTATTGAATCAGCTCAATCCAAACTAAACAGAACTCTGAATACTTAGCTTTCTTTGAAAGAACCAAAGTCTGCCTGTTGTGATTCCACGACTGACACGTCACTCCTTTCTACGTCTAGATTTACAGCGTACACGTGTTGTGCATTTTGTTGAGCTTTTATCCTTGAATCTCACCTCCACCTCTGTCGACCACGTGTCCTCCCAACTTCTCTCCACAGCTTCCGAGCCGCCACTGAATGGCAAAAGCATGAACTGTGATTACCGCACTTGGCCTCTTATTAACTTGTAGTCTATGGGTTGCAACATATAGACCCTTTTGTAAAGTAAATATCAAAATACCTTAACACCTTTCTTATCAAACTCATTATCGTAGAAAGATTCGTTCAGCTTTCTCATATCCCACTCTGCCTCCTGTGGTGTGTTATATGTTGCAACTCGAGCTTTCTGTAGCAATGTAGTTCGTGCTTTAGTTTGTAGGAGCTGTCTGCCTTTCTTGAGTTTTTCATTTTTAACCTCTTAACTTGTAGATGAATAAATGCCTCCATATTTTCGTGTTTTTTTCGAAATCTGCTTCCCTGGACAAGACTTTTCAAGGGTGTAGGGGACCTATAGCACCTCCCACTCATTGCTTGCTTGTATTTGTTGACCGTAGTTTATTTCAAATCTGGACTATTGTTTAATTTAGAAAAAAACGTTATTGTGACAGATGCTCATGTTGACACTTTTAATCAAAACTTTTAATTCAATATTATTTCGTTGGTCTAACCAACCTTACGACGTTTGAACATGATGTTGAATTTTTTCATGCTTATTTTCTATACCTAATCTTGAGAAAACTGTATTTCACACTCAGGAGTATCAGCTGTAATTAGCTGTTACACAGTGAAATCTTTGCGCAGATGTAGCTGTATAGATTTCGACGTTTTATCGTACGGAGAAAATGGGAATTTATTTCTTAAAAAGTGAATTCTTCCTCATCTAAATCTACTCATTATTCAGATGTACGTGCTCGTTCCAATTTCATAGCGAAATTCTGTCTAGTATTGTCGAAAATCAGATGGGACGTAAACATCGGACGAAGCTACTGATCAGTGGCAAAATCAGTTAATCCGCTAAGATTAGGGTCTTTAAAGGGTTCAACAATAGAAGCTAGACATCGATCGATCTGCCTGCTGTTCGAGCAATGTTGTGAATGCTTGCAAAATTATAACTAACTAAAACTACTTCCATTGATGAATCTGCAGAAAAGTACAGTTTCTGAATGACAACAAAAACTCAATAGTAGGTTTGTTCCAAGTGGAAAATTTTCAGTTGGACAGCATTTGAGTCCACAGCCTTTTAAATCGTTCTTATAGGAAATTCACGGTGATTCCAATTGTACCATCAAGACAGCATTTATGGATTTATAAATCCAATCAGAAATTATTAATATGCTCAAGACAGTAATTCCTGCTTATCACAACAAAAACTTCTTTGAAAAAACTTGTTCACCTTGTTTATTAAAATTTTGACCCTTTAAATTTCATCTATAAAAAAGTGTTCTACTTCAGGAATCTTTTCAGAATGTTTCAAAACGGATTTCAATGAAGAAAGTTTTCAATATTTTTGGTTTTAAAAATTGCAAGGCAACAATAGTTGCAAATCCGCTAAAAGAATTGAACTTTGAAAAAAGTAGGCAGATTGTATTTTGTAGTCAGTTAGACGAAGTGAACGATAGATGATAGTTGTGATATGTACTTGTCACGGATGACCTTGAAGGGTAAGAGACGATGTGGGGAAGGAGGGAGAAGCCTTCTTCTCCCTGTAGCCCTTGAAGACTGAACACGTCCGACTCTCTCTCGTTTTCTCTTTCTTCACACCATCTCACCCCTAGCCCCGGTAAGCAAATATTATTTCAATTATATCCTCCTTTTCCCGTGAATGGTGTATTGATATTATTTCTACCCTACCTTCAGTATTCCCTCGTCATATGGTAGCAGAGCATGGTTTCAATCCACGAACCTCTGGGTTATGGGCCCAGCACGCTTCCACTGCGCTGGATTGAAACCACGCTCTGCTACCATATGACGAGGGAATACTGAAGGTAGGGTAGAAATAATATCAATACACCATTCACGGGAAAAGGAGGATATAATTGAAATAATATTTGCTTACCGGGGCTAGGGGTGAGACGGTGTGAAGAAAGAGAAAACGAGAGAGAGTCGGACGTGTTCAGTCTAAGGGCTACGGGGAGAAGAAGGCTTCTCCCTCCTTCCCCACATCGTCTCTTACCCTTCAAGGTCATCCGTGATAAGCACATAGTTTAGAATAAACAGATTTTTGTTGTTGTGGTTTTGGGATGGGGCAAACTCTTAGTCTCTTAGACCATGAATTTGATCTATTGTGACAAAACGAACAGCAGTTGATAGCAGAACGCCTTGGAACTTCTGTCCGATGGCAGTTCATCTGCGGTTAACTGAATCTATGTTGACTTCTTGATTTAGGGTTCAACAGGAACTTCTCGTCTTTCAGAGGAACCTCTGAGCTCTAAGTGAACTTTGAATCGACATTGTAGGACGCCAGTTTGGGACTTGTCAATCTTCACGTACACAAATTTATAAACTCCGGTGATCGATGCAACTCACCAATGGCCGGTAGCTGGTTTAATGAACTGGTTCCGGTGAGATCACCGAAGTTACGGCCAGTTGGCTCTGGGTTGGTGACCGCTCGTGGGCAGTATCGCAGGTCTTGATACTAGAGAGTTTTTGGTGCCAGAATCTGACGGGCCCCGTTAGGAGGAGACAGTTGAAGGAGGAAGCCCGTTGCTTTGGACAGGGGGGGAAGGGAGGGGCTCGTGACGGTGGGCCTCTAGGAACGGGTGACTGTCAGGGGGCACCCTTTCATCGTCGCCCGCTGTTGTCGGGAGGCAAATTCATCGTCACCCGCGAACTCTGAGCTTTGTGAAGAGGTTCTACGGGCCCGTTAGTGGTTGCCAAAAACTCTCTAATTTGTCGGGTTGTCCCGTTGGTGAACCCCCCTCCATGTAAGCGGGTGAGGCAATAAATAGCTGTGAGTGAAATCATCAGATCCAATTCTGATCTTCTCTTTGGAAGACAGCTAATGACGTCCGCAACGCCAGGAAAGGCAGTCTGACGAAAATCCAACCTGAAATGGTTTTTTACTTTACTTACGATTACTATGCAAAACTAGATGGAAATCGGAGCTGATGTTACGATTACTTGAATTTGATGTATGAGTAGATTTGGATTTTAATAAAAACTTCTTTGTGGGTAATTTCTTATTCAGGATAGAGTTTGGTCAAATTGTCAACCTTCCTTGACATTCTGAGCTAAGTGGCGTTGAAAATTATCGCAGGAAACCCACCCTAGCTTCTGCAGTATTTATGAGAGATTGGTGTTACAAATTCCCTCATAACCACTAAGAATTAAAATTGTATTCGTTGAAATCAATTTCGAGAACAAAATTGCAGTTAGTTTTCCCAATAAGCGTGAAAAAGGAAGACTTCATGACTGTGTGGATGCATAACCGCAGCCAAACAAGAGAAACTATGAAGTTCCAGTGTTCATGGACACTGGAAGCTTTTCATTCCCATTGGTATCTTCCATTGTAAACTGGGTTATCAATTTGCAGGCACTGTTTTACAGCGGACAATTTCAGATTATTCGAAAACCCGCAATAAATGTTGACCTCAACATTATTACAGTTTTCACATTAAAATTGTGAGCAGATTAAAATTTAAAAAAAAAAAAAAAGTTTTTTTCTTCAGGACTATTGCCTATTGAAGAAGGGTGAAGGTTGACTATCAGTTTTTTTGACAGTTAGTACTTGACTTATTATAATGATATAATTTTACTTATCATTATCTAATGGGATGTAAATACTGGAGAATCTAGTTTATTAGTCTCCGTAATATCCGAATAAGTGACAATGAGGGGAAGTGTTGATGAATTCTTAATCAAGACGATCTTCATACTCGCCACTACAATACTGCTCTCCTGATAAATCCTGCAAAATTAATTGTTCATAACATTCAACCTATCTTTCACATCCTCACAAGGGATCTTGTATTGGGAAGAAGATTTCTGGTTTTTGTATGGAAACCTACCACTTGTGATTTTTTTCTTTTCATCCAGTAGAAGCCTATATTTTACCTATGGGCAACCACTGATCATGACTAATTACATCAACACAAAAATATACTACTTACTCTACATTCATATTAACGGGTGTATGTGTTATTTCTCATTTTAGGAGGAAACGCCCCAGGGTTTTTTCGACGACCATGGCCTTGGATAACAAAGCAAGATGGATGCGCTGAAGTCTCGGCTCCAGTCGCTCCTCCTGGACTAGCCGCCATCTTCTTCCCACTTCAGCGCTACATTCCCTCACAAAGACACGCTTCCCCTCCCACTTTACTTTGCCTTGCTAGGTAGGTACTTTCTTTAAGATTCGGTTTAGTTCTACTTATATTCGGCATTTAGAATTTACGCTTTTATTAGTTATTCAACTGCGCCACCACACTTGGAATCTTAGTTTCAGATGATTAACTGGCTGGTTTACTTGCAATATATGTGTAAATTTCAGTAAGCTCTGAACAGGGTTGTACGATATGGCAAACAATATATTAAATTTTTGAGGTTTACTGAAGTCTTTGTACAAGTCTATAATAGTACTTTGGTCGGTGGGAATCTGATTAATTTTCCTCTATTGTTTCAGTTTGAGGAAAGTGTACCTATAGTTCAAAAACTTGGTAGAAGTTCTTAAGCTTGTTCATGGTGGTTTCTCGAAGATAAAAATAATTTTTATCTTCAGATAACAATTATTGTTATCTTATGGCGATTCTCGATTTATTTGGAGTCTCCATCACTTAGCTGGTGATCCGAAAACCACGTGAATGGCAGAGATTTTCCGTCTCTCGCCAAAATTCAACTGTTAGAAAAACTGTACCATAAAAAAATATATCAACATCGTTTTGTACCTCAGTTGCACTACTGAACTGACTTTCTTGTCGGTCAACGTTGAAAAGCAAAGTAGTGGGTTGACTTTAACATTGTATTGTTCAACATAGTTTAACACCTTCAGACCGGGGCTCAAAACCCAGATTGTCCCCAGGACCTAGGAAAATTTGGAACTTCACAGCAAACCAGTCGCACTGATGAGAAGCCGGCATTTTTGCGTGATAACATGCGCTGATATCTGAAACTGAAAGGTTGGGAAGGTAAGGTGGGTTCATTCCAAAGCGATTGAGACCAAAAAGAGCCCTGTTGGGGGAAAAATGAACTATCCAGAGCGTTTCGAAAAATGTCCATGGATCCACCGAATCATGAGTTCATGGATCCACCGTGGAAGCAGCCGTACCAGGCGAAGGTTTTGCGTGGATCCAGGGTGGAAGCAGCCAGTCTGAGCGTGTTAACTATTTGAGTTTTACGTTGTAACGTCAACATTTTAGTGGGGTTGAAATGTTTCTTTTCTTACTCAATTCCAAAGGAAAATTAACCCTTTAGGGTCTGATTTATGGGACGCACGTTGGCCACCCATGCCTCTATTAAAATTGCATCGCCGACCCCCCTGGCCTGAATTATTTCGCCAAAATCGGCGGGTGCGTTGCACTCGCAGTTTTTCTTATATTTCTCAGCTCAGCTTTATCAAATTTCTTTCGGATTCTTACACAATAATCTTTATATATTTATTGATGCTATGACAAGTCAACATTGAAATATAAACAGGCATTGAAGGTTTGTAGTTAACAGAAACCAAAAAATATGTAAAAAACGTTTAATGCAAAAAATGATGAAGATTGGAAGGTGTTGGTTGGTTTGAATTTCCTTCATAACTAATTTCAAACTTATTATGAAGCTCGTTCAAGAAAGTTTCTGCGCGTAACAAACACTCCTCTGGTTCTATAAATGCATCACTTTCTTCATCTTCTACATACTCTTCTCCCTCATCACTAAGACCATCCGTAATAAACACGTTTTTCGAACATTGCACAACGATACATTAATCACAACTGTGGGTCAACTAAAATCTACAGGTGACACACGTTTGAAAGGGGGCTGAAGAGGTAGGGGGGGGGGGTTGGAAAAGAGGTACAACAGTCACACAACAATTCAGAATAGTGGTAGTAACAACAAAAATCTAATAGACAGCAGGAGAGTTGAGAAAGAGACACATTCTTGTAGAAAAAACAGGCGATGGATATATACGTCGCTGGGCCTCCTGAGCAGATTGAGGCCGACGGATATATAGCATTTCCGAATTGAGTTAAACCTTTTCCATTTAGATTTAAACCTTTTCCATTTTGATTTAAACCTTTTCCATTTTGATTTAAACCTTTTCCATTTAGATTTAAACCTTTTCCATTTTGATTTAAACCTTTTCCATTTTGATTTAAACCTTTTCCATTTGGATTTAAACCTTTTCCATTTAGATTTAAACCTTTTCCATTTGGAATCTAAATGAAAAAGGTTTAAATCTAAATGGAAAAGGTTTAAATCTAAATGGAAAAGGTTTAAATCAAAATGGAAAAGGTTTAAATCTAAATGGAAAAGGTTTAAATCAAAATGGAAAAGGTTTAAATCTAAATGGAAAAGGTTTAAACCTAAATGGAAAAGGTTTAAATCTAAATGGAAAAGGTTTAACTCAATTCGGAAATGCTATATACGGCGCTAGTCCCTAAATTGTTAAGAAACAATATGGAATTTTTGTTACCAACGGGCCTATTCTGGTATACAGATGGATCCAAAATGGAGAATGGTACAGGGATTGGAATTTACGGGACTAATCCTAGATGGAGCCACTCAGCTCCTCTGGGAGAATATGCCTCAGTATTTCAGGCTGAAGTACTTGCATTTAGGGTCTGTGCTGGGGAAAGTCTGCGGAGAGGACACCGCGGTGTTCACATCCGCATTCTCTCGGACAGCCAGGCTGCGATCAAGGCTTTAGCCGCTTCCTCCATTAACTCAAAGTTAGTGTGGGACTGCTTCCAGACCCTCTGCCTCCTATCGCAACACAACAGGGTTTCTCTGGAGTGGGTGGCAGGACATAGCGGAGTAATGGGAAATGAGAAAGCAGATGCGCTGGCCAGAAGGGGCTCACTAACCCCGTTCATTGGTCCAGAGCCAGCCATCGGCATTCCCAAATCTTCCTTTAGGGCGACCATAAACCGGTGGGTCACTAATGAAACCACTAGTAGATGGTCAAACCTTAGAGGACATGCTCTAAGTAAGCGCATGGTGGCCAAACCCAACACCAGCGCCACAGAAGAGCTGATGCGGCTAAGCCGCAAGGAAGTCAGGTTAGTGGTCAGCCTGGTAACAGGCTTTACTCCACTCCGATTCCATCTCAACCGCATTGGGGTAAACCAAAATACAACCCTTTGTAGGCTGTGTGGAGAGGCTGAAGAAAAAGCCTCCCACATAATATTTGACTGCGAAATGCTTTCAAATCGCAGGTTTCACCTCCTCGGGGTCACCTACACCCATGGAGGCTTTCCCCAGCACAAACCTAGCCAAACCACTACTGGCCCTTACCAAAGGGCTAGGACTCTTTGACTAGGAACAGAATCCGCGGAATAGCACAATAAGCCACTAGGCTTCAGCGCTTTGGGCTCCCATCACCCTGATCCGTGGATTCATCTACAATCTACCAACGGGCGATATTAGTTGAATTAGCCCTGGAATGTCAACTTGAAGCGTGCTATCACGTTGATAACCTCCTCCTGGTGAGTGACCCAGCTGGAACCATCAGGCTAATGATAGGCATTCTAACGGGACATTACGACTTCCAAAGAATGCTTAATATCATAGACAGTCGTATTTCACCAATGTGTCCATGCGAACAAGAACACAGACACAGATGAACACTTCTTGTGCAGATCCGACCGATTCTGGAGATCCGAATGGAAGCATTTGGTCACCACATAGTGGAGCGCGCATCTTTGCGTCTAATTTCGTGGAAACGCATAAAGAAATTTGCTGATCTCAGCAAAAGATTTACAAACTCTGAAGTGGGGTAGCCGGCGGAATCCTCTTTCAACATAAAGGGGCCTCGAAAGAAGGAGAGTATAAGCCATTAGAGCCTGAAACTCTTTTCCAATGGCAACCCCAAGCAGTGAGTGAGTGACCCAGCTGGAAATGAGGTGGGTCCGTTTTCATTGACGTTTGAAGTGACACAAAGTGCTAGAGTCTTGGCTTGTTTTCGTTACTATGGTTATTACACACAACTAGTGGCAGACTGCACAAAATTTAGCTTGATGACAGTTGACAATCGGAATTGTACTGTTACAAATGAGAGAACTTATTCAGTGTTTAGGTCTTCTAGATGGACACTGACAAAATGGTAACTTTGTCGTCAGTGCGCTGTCAAGGTCACAGGTCCCATGAATACCGTGCTCTGCGAGGAGGCGTGCAAATAGCATTCAGAATCAGACGTACCAGCTGACCAAAGTATTGGATGGCACTTAAGAATTGATGTTTTTCTCATCAGTTGTTTCCTATGCTCTTTGGTCACTGCGCTGTCAAGGTCACAGGTCCCATGAATACCGTGCTCTGCGAGGAGGCGTGCAAATAGCATTCAGAATCAGACGTACCAGCTGACCAAAGTATTGGATGGCACTTAAAAGTTGATGCTTTTCTCATCTGTTGTGTCCTATGCACTTTGGTATCTTTGTCGTCACTGCGCTGTCAAGGTTACAGGTCCCATGAATACCGTGCTCTGCGAGGAGGCGTGCAAATAGCATTCAGAATCAGACGTACCAGCTGACCAAAGTATTGGATGGCACTTAAAAGTTGATGCTTTTCTCATCTGTTGTGTCCTATGCACTTTGGTATCTTTGTCGTCACTGCGCTGTCAAGGTTACAGGTCCCATGAATACCGTGCTCTGCGAGGAGGCGTGCAAATAGCATTCAGAATCAGACGTACCAGCTGACCAAAGTATTGGATGGCACTTAAAAGTTGATGCTTTTCTCATCTGTTGTGTCCTATGCACTTTGGTATCTTTGTCGTCACTGCGCTGTCAAGGTCACAGGTCCCATGAATACCGTGCTCTGCGAGGAGGCGTGCAAATAGCATTCAGAATCAGACGTACCAGCTGACCAAAGTATTGGATGGCACTTAAAAGTTGATGCTTTTCTCATCTGTTGTGTCCTATGCACTTTGGTATCTTTGTCGTCACTGCGCTGTCAAGGTCACAGGTCCCATGAATACCGTGCTCTGCGAGGAGGCGTGCAAATAGCATTCAGAATCAGACGTACCAGCTGACCAAAGTATTGGATGGCACTTAAGAATTGATGTTTTTCTCATCAGTTGTTTCCTATGCTCTTTGGTCACTGCGCTGTCAAGGTCACAGGTCCCATGAATACCGTGCTCTGCGAGGAGGCGTGCAAATAGCATTCAGAATCAGACGTACCAGCTGACCAAAGTATTGGATGGCACTTAAAAGTTGATGCTTTTCTCATCTGTTGTGTCCTATGCACTTTGGTATCTTTGTCGTCACTGCGCTGTCAAGGTTACAGGTCCCATGAATACCGTACTCTGCGAGGAGGCGTGCAAATAGCATTCAGAATCAGACGTACCAGCTGACCAAAGTATTGGATGGCACTTAAAAGTTGATGCTTTTCTCATCTGTTGTGTCCTATGCACTTTGGTATCTTTGTCGTCACTGCGCTGTCAAGGTCACAGGTCCCATGAATACCGTGCTCTGCGAGGAGGCGTGCAAATAGCATTCAGAATCAGACGTACCAGCTGACTGAAGTATTGGATGGCACTTAAAAGTTGATGCTTTTCTCATCTGTTTTGTCCTATGCAAGAATACATTTTTCGTTAAAACTGTCTTGATTTTTTCACTACTTTTTACTTAGATTAAATGACCATGAAGATAGTACTTACTTGATTGTCACATATGTTAGGAAAATTGAAACCCCTCATAAATCAAAGGCAGTGCCAGAACTTTTAGACCCTGCAAAACTCCGCTAGACTGTCCTAACTTGATGGTCCAAACACAAATGTTGATTGTCTGCTGGCTCCTGCAGTTTTGTATCAACTTCCATCTTGGTTTACTTAAAGGCAGAGATTGATCATCTCTCCCACCACGAATTTTCTCATCGGTGGTTCATTTTATCTAGCTATGATCTAAGTTAGGTGCAGCTCATTTTGGCGTCAGTGCAAGAGAATAATATTCTCTTGGAAAGCGAAAAGGGACCTCTTATCGGCAAAGCTGATTTCGAGGAGAAGGCTAAAAACTGGAAGAAGGTCGAAAGTATCGATTTTTCACTTTCTATCGATTATTGATCCTTGGACCCTCTAGAACCCAAGTGTATAGGCCTGAAAGATCGAATCAAATCGAAAGTAACCTAAATAAGAAAATATCGATTTAAGAAAAGGGGAAGAAATAACAAGAAGGTAGCATTTTGAAGTTTATGGTCGTTTTTCTCAAAATCCATTTTTTCTGTTATAAAACACTGAAATACTGCAGCTTCGTCATTTTTTGAGCTACAAGAATGCTCTTGGTCTTAAATTCTTCATAAATCTATACAGATTGAGAAAATAGCGATAACTCCATTTCGACGAACGCCGACAAGAGGTCCCTTTTCGCTTTCCGCCTGTTATATTATAACACAGCTGACCTTAGGGTTCAGAGTTTGAGTTTGCATTTAAATTAGGGGTGTGTCGGTCCTGGTATTTCCCTGGAACGGTTCCAACGGTTACGGTGACAAAGATGTAACCGTTCCAAATTACCGGTACAGTTCCATTACTGGTACAGGCGATCAAATACCACTCACATGGCATGGATGAAGCAGGCAGTCAAATCCCTGTCGTCCTTCTTCCATGATATGATCTCAACTTGCAATACAATAGCATCATTTTCCTTGACAATTCGCTAAAAGGAAGGAATTTGAACAAGTGTTACAAAAGAGGCAATTCATTATAAATAATAGTTACCAAACAATTCAAGGAAAGAATAATGACGTTGCAGTTTAAGAACTTAACATGACAATAATCTAATAATATAAAACGCCAACCGTACGTACGTACGTACGTACGTATGCACGGAGGGGTTGAAGGGGTCGTGGGAGTGGGGAGAGTTGGAGGCTGGAGGGGTTGGGGGCGGGAGGAGTCGGAGGCGAGAGGAGTTGGAGGAGTTGGGGGCGGGCGGAGTTGGGGGCGGAAGGAGTCGGAGGAGTTGGGTGGAGGAGAGAGTCGGAGGAATTGTTTTTGCCTACTTTTTGTAGGCTTTTCAGCTAGTAAATTAATAATACTGGAGACAACTTCCATGCTAACCAGTCCAGAAGATAACTTCCTGCTCAAGAGCCATTCCATTAACCATTCTCAGTCCATGGAAGTTGTAAGGGCGCTTCCAGGTACAACATGGAACAGAACTGAGAACAAGATCCATGCTTACTGGTCCAAAACCCTTCCCGGTCCAGAGCCATTGAACCATTCTCTTTGATATCTTATCGGTCCGGTTCCATCCTTACTGGTCCAGTTCCATCCTCACCAATCAGAATGATCAGATTGATGAGATGATTGATCAGATCATTCTGACTGGTGAGGATGGAACTGGACCGATGGAAAAGATTCTCTTCCCAGTCCAGAGCCATTTCAAGATATCTTACCAGTCCGTGGAACTGGACCGGTAAGGGTCGAGTTTTTGTCACTGCGTGGAACCGTTCCAACCTGATACTCGGTTCCACAGTCCCAGTACAGCTGTACCGACACACCTCTAATTTAAATTTCAACTCAGTTTTACCTCCTTTTTGAAAACGGAAAGTGAAAGCTAGCCCAGTTTACACCAGAGGTATTCCCTCGATGATGAAGTTATTTATTATCTACTACAGTATTTTCGTCTTTCTTCTGTGATTCACTGTGGCTTTCGCCTATAAGCATATCATTACAGTATTTTACCGTTCTGCTTTCCAGTTAATCCATTTTTGTTCTGAAATCACCAATTAAAAAGACAAACATTTTTCGTTTAATTATTAGTTGAGTCGGATTGAAGTATTTATCGTAAAGTAATTACCAGGTATCTATTTCAGAATGGGGAGTAGAATAATTTGTTTTTCTTATCCTAATCAATTCAGAATTCATGTTTTCAGTGCTAAAATTCCTGTCTAGTTCTGGGAAACAGATGGAGGGTTGAATGGTCTTTAAACAAAAACAAACTGCACTACTTATTTACTTTGAGCTCGAGCAAGACCACAATAAAGGCATGTGAAATGATGCCCTATGAAGTGATCCTTCCTCTCCCTTATTCCATGCCTACAAGAGTCCTAGTTATTAACAACTTGTTCAAAATCTCGCCCAAAGAATTTAAATTATATTACTGTTTGCCAAACTGGATGGAATTTAGCACTGACGTTTAATTCTTTAATTAAATTTGAATTTTGAGTAGACTTGGATCTGAACAAAAAATCTTGAGGTCTGTCCCTTTTTTTGTATATTCGAAACCAAGTTCCACAACACGATATTAGGTAGGGATTGTATAGTTATTATTATATTATTATTATCATTATGATAAGGGTTTGAACTACTTACACCTATACTCCTGGTTTGAACCCGTGTCTGAGTACCCTGATTGATAATCATCTTGAAGTTATATTTTCCTTATTGAACTGCTCAATGTTGATGATTCTACTATCTCCTCGGCCCCACTAGGTTCTTTTGCCTATTTGGTACTGGTTGACTTCAGACTTAGCTGAGATAGATTTTATTACGTTTTGAGCTTAGAGATTACGTGCTGAGATAGATTTTACTACGTTTTGAGAGGGCTTAAAGAATCTTCCATGATTCCAATGGCTTATTTAAAAAACATTGAACCTGATTATGATTTCAAAGGGCTGACGTGGCTTCTGAAAGACACAGTTATCTGCTCCCGAAATGCCTCAAAATTCTGTGCACTGAGATCCTTGCGCAATCTGTCGTCAAATAGTGGCAGAAGCGATGAAGTCACAGGAATTTGTAGTGGGGCCAGTCTCCCCCACCATCTCTTCACAATGTTCCGTTTCCGCATTTTAAAATATTATCCTCCGCATTTCTAGGTAGCTTTTCACTAATCTTTATCTGTAGTTAGACAGGTTAATGCGGGTATTGCTTATATACCCCAACTATTGAGTCACAAGCTGTTCACTTGGTGTTTTTGATTAATTTTCACGTTCGACGATGAAAAATGATGGTATTGTACGCTTTTTTATGGTTTTAATTTCTGATGTATTTCTCATGTTTGTTGAAGGGAGATCACAGTCAATATTTGGTCACAAATAGATACATTATTTTGTGTGAGTGGATTTTGGTTATTTTAGGAGACCTAAAATTTCAGATTCATTTTATTTAAAGAAAGTAATCACATAATTATGTTCCAGTAACAACGATTTATTGAGTTTGAGTCGAAATTGTGCCAAACAATTTGATAACGTTTCCTGTTTATTTCTTTTAAAATAATAATATAATAAAAGAGCTTTTAAATGCTTGATGTTCTTACCATTCCAAATTATGAAATTAGGTTACTAAATTGAATTTATTGATGTAGGTATCAAAAAATAAAGACCTCTAAATTTACCTACTGTCCACCTATCCAAACTTCGTAACTAGCATTTCCAAGTCATATTCAAAATGTTTCATACCAAATTCAAGATTTTCCTTACCTAATTAAGTTTTGCCATATCAAATTTAAGTTTTTTTCAAACCAAGGAATGTAAATTTTGCATTATCTAGGCCTTGAACTCGTTAGAAGAGAAAAACAGAGCAATACATCGATAGTTTTCGACCTTCAGGCATTTGGAAGAGATACGTGTAAAGGAGGGATGCGCATAAAGAAGGAATGGACATACAGAAGGAATTCATGGATTCTTTCATTACAAAACTTTAAATTAGGACAGGTAGGTACTGAGTTTGCGGGCGACGATCATTAGTCATGTTCACTCTAAAATTGACTGGTAAGCTCTCTACAAATGTGTGATTCGGTTCGAAAACAATTCGGAAATTTGGTTTGAAGAATCTTGAACTTTGTTTGGAAAATCTTGAGTAGTACTTGGAAATGCTACAAACATGGTAATAAAATGGGGGAACCGCTCAGGTGTTTCTAAAAACATCAACCTTCAGAGGTTTTTTGGAGTCCTGAGAAGTTTTTGGAGTTGGTAGTAGGTAAAATGTTTGGCATGTTCATTTGGATGGACAGTATTCATATTTATTACTACAAATTATGTACTTAACTTTATTACGTGAGACGAGTTGTGTGATGTGCAATGGATCCTGAATTTGTTACTTGTCAGACTAGACTAGGTATAGGTAGTACCATAATAGGTAGGTAATGAATTGATAAATCTAGAGAGGCTATGTTAGAAGTTGGCATAGTTAAATTGTTAATGTTATGAACTATTTTATGTATAGACGTTAGTTTCAGTATTAGTTAACTGTGAGTTGTTATGTAGGTAACATAATCAAATTAGATGGTTGCACATTTAAAAATGATTTATTTTTTTCACCCTCACGCCCACAGTTGCAAGTGATGTGTTGACAGTGTTATGCAAATCTAGAATCATTGATTCCAAAACTACTCTCAAGTAGAGAAGACGCTGTTTTTAGGTCGTAATGAATTTTTTTTAGCCTTCCATTGATACGAAGGTCGTTCGGAAAGTAATTTAGCTATTTTCTTGTACTAGAACTAAGAGAGGTAGAGAACTGCTCAAGGACTCAAACTTTTCGTTTGGATGTAGTGGTAACTCTGCAGAAATGTCAGGTTGCTTTTGGGGTGACTCTGAGGCCATCAGCTGTGTGCACAAAAAACCACAGTGGTCTTCCAATCCCCTATTTTATTTTCATTTTTTATTTGATTTTATTTTTTTCAAAATCACAAATGTATTTTTTAGTTTTCTCACTATACTCTTGCCTTTATTTAAAGAGCTCTGGGATTTTTGAAGGCCGCGAAGGTTCGGCATTGCTGCAAGAATCCGAGCCCCAGCGGAAGGTCGAGGTATACCTGCGCGACCCCTCCGCCCGTGAACCCCCCCAACAGTTTACCCTCTTCTGCAAATGCACACTTGATTCACAAATTATTTCGATCATCCCATCACCAAAATCGTGATCAGCGAGAAAAATTGAACATATCGAGTATAAACTCGAGGCAGGTACAATTAAGAAAGAGTGATGAGGAACATTCAAGTAAATTGTCTTACAGCAGAGATTTTTAACCTACCTATATCTTGATTCCAGGTATTTCCCAAATATAAGTTATACATTTAATAATAATTTTTTCTGAGCTTTGTTTACCGTATTATTGTCACAGTTGCGATTAAAAATATTGATTTGTAAGATATTTTTGGGTTGATAAATAATCTATTACGAGAGGTTATTGAATCTCCTAGTAGATTATAAATAAATAAGGCTACAATGGCACAACAAATTGAAATTTTGAGTTGACATTAGTAAATGATGTAAGGGAGAACTCAAGAAAATAGGCATTTTCACTTTACTGTTAAATTATCATAAATTTATACTCATAAACTAGTATTTTAATAACAAAGCAATATAATAATTCATAGAAAAATAATCTATTTTAGATAAGAAAGTATAGCATTCATAGTTCCGGTAACAGTGGCACTACACCTATATCAGAAAAATTTCCATTCGGTACATACGAATCGTAGTCTTCATCCATGTCGCTGTCTTCTTCCCACGAGCTTTCATCAGAAGAATCTCCAGACAAAGAAATTACGAATTGTTCTATTTCTTCATCTGTCAAACCCTCCTTCTCCCATGCTTCGTCAATAATCCCTCGCACATGTTTAACAT
Source organism: Apolygus lucorum (assembly GCA_009739505.2). Lineage (NCBI taxonomy): Eukaryota > Metazoa > Arthropoda > Insecta > Hemiptera > Miridae > Apolygus > Apolygus lucorum. The sequence continues at coordinate 952,619 of CM019177.2, forward strand.
AGGACTTCCAATGCTCGGGCGTAATGTTCTCTACCGCAGTATGAACCAGTATTGAAAGTGGTGTTCCTCTTGCCCACAAAATCTTTCAGCCACGACCATACTAACTCTATAGGGTTGAAGTGGCAATGATAAGGAGGAAGTCTAATAACTGTATGTCCACGTTCTGATGCTTTCTGGTCTAACAAGTAGGGGAGTGGGGGGCACATTTGACAATGGCTGTTTGTCACACAAGATTTGAATTTTACCGCGATTTCGTGTTTTTGTATTGTGAAGAAGAACCATTCCAGGTGAAAACCGTGCAGGTTACAAATCATCTAGTCGGCTCATGGCGGTTTGAAAGTTTGGACCCCTCAAAAGTAAGTTTTTTTTCATTTTGTTTTTCGTTGATTACCGAGTGGATTCAGTTTTTTTTTTCAAATGTAGCTCATCCAGTTTGTCAGTCGTATATGTCTCCATGCAAGTGTTTTCCTTGGATTCTTCAAAACAATTCCTCGTTCGAGGTTGGCTTGGGTTTTACTGTAATGGCTACCCTCGGGGTAGTTTTGACAGTTTTGCTAGGTGAACATTTGACATATATTTTGACATATATTTTTGTATACCTATGAAGTTTGTCAATGCTATGTTGATGTAGGATTTTGAATACCTACTCGACCTGACGTTTTTCAATAAACATCTTTGTTTTGATCATTATTTTTTGTTACTTCAATTCCTACATCCATAAAACTTGGTGTTCCTTTGAGAAAGAAGAGTGGGTACTCATCTAATTGAAATTGTGTTGGTAGTGTTGATTGTTACAGGCTGCAGGGTCTATAGTTGTTCTGTCTGACTCAACATTATTGCCAGATAATGATTTGCCGGTCGTTCCATGGTTTTTTGGTAAGATTAGTTTAGAATTATGGTACTTTCTGTGAACTGTCAAAAGTGCCCCTTTCTCATGTCAATTGTGCCCCACTAGTGGGGCACAATTGTCACTTCCTAAGCATTTTGAAAATTTACAAAAAAAAAATACTTGGCAAGCAGATTGAAAAAGGAACGAGATGTATGTGGGTAGCAAAAATACCGTAGTTAACGATAGAAGAAAGAAATTCAAGACCTCTCGTTCTTTCAACCTTGTAGGATGGAAAATGCGAAAAAGTGTCAAATGTGCCCCCCACTCCCCTAAGTAGGATGCAGGGGCTTCCTCATTTTGACTAAACTCAAAAGTTCTACTTTCAGCATGTCACTGGAACAGGGCACTGAATGATTTTGTAACCATGCAATTATTTCAGATTTTCTGTTTGATGAAGTTGGAGCCCTATCAATTACCCTAGAATGGTAGGGTGCATTATCCATAACAATAACAGAAAATGGGTGAGGAGGTAATTCAATTGGGTTAATCTTTCCAATCCGTTTGGGGGAAGAGCTGAGAATGAACGTGATTCCGTTCGTTTTCTGTTAACCCAAACGCGTTTTAAACTCAGCAGCCCTCTCCTGGCCAATCCACCCAAACGAATTACGCCCTCTTCGCCGAATTGCAGGAAATTTGGACTCATTTTCATCAGAATAATTAGTACGTTACGAATTTAAATTACAAAAAATGTTCACCGAACGATAAATAATTAAATTGTATGTTGATAGAAGAGGAAGAAGGAAGAGGGATGATGGGTTTTGACCGCGAAGGGTTGTGACCCCAAGGTGAGCACCTTGCAACGTTGCCACCTCTTGGCAGGGAAGGGGTTTTGGAACCCGCGGTCCAGAGCTCTTTAAATAAAGGCAAGAGTGTAGTTAAAACGTCGCCAATTAATCCCCCGTCTCCATAGAACATGTTTTTTCCATTAATAATGCCTACAAGCAATAACATCGCTGTTGTGGGTGCCTTCTCTACCAAATTCGGTTCTTGGTGCACAACTGTGTGACATGAAACTCTATTGAAAGAAACTAAGAAGTATTGCAATTGACCAGCTGAAATTTGAACAGAAATTAGGCCAACAGTCTATTGTGGGGGGGTTAAACATTTTTTCTCGCTCGTTGAAAATATTAAACAAAAATTGATTTCATCGTATCTTCACTGGTAGTGGTTGGTGGGCTCCTTGATCACTCATACGTTGAGTTTTTATCAAAATGTTTGTTCATTAGGATTCAAATCTTACATTTTTAAATCCTAGGAAATAAAGTCAGGTGTATAGAATGAATTTAAACATTTTTCTGTCAGTGAACAATAAGATAAATTGATTTATATTATCATAGCTGTAGTGGTAAAAATATGGATTTGCACTATTCATAACCTATTAAGTGGTTAACATGGGCGAAAACCCATAAATCTAGCAACGGTTAATTCATCTTCAGAGGGGGTTTCAGTTGGTTTCTTCCTCGGTGCGGATTAGACTAATCTCTTACGAACCGGCGCCCCCCCCCCCCCCCCCCCCGGTCTGAAGGAGCAACATTCCCACTGACCACCCCCAGCCTTCTCATAGCTGTCCGGTTTCCAGTTTTCTCGGGAAATAATCATCCAATTTTCATGTTTCTTGTGGCATTCTTCTTATTGCTTCCGAGTTCAATTCACTTTTCAAAGTTGAAAATAAAAGTTCTCCGAAATCGAAATTTCCACACGCGTTTTACGTTTCAGACCTTTCTGAACAACTTTGGTTCCGTGTCTGTCTGTCATCAAATCCTTGTAACTGGGATAACTATACGAAGTTATTGTCCGATTTCGACGAAACTCTCAGGGATTATGCGGATTAGGTTGTAGATGATGTCGCAAACGTATAGACATAATAAATAGCACGCTCCTAGCGGCCGAAGAAGGCAACAGTATTTGAGTATGTCATCACAGTTCAGTGAGTCAGTACAGTCTGAAAGTGCGTGAAGTAAGGAAGTCACACACCAAACCTACCATCATCTACCTCATGTAAGTGATGTTACGTAAGCAATATTATATAAATGCTACAAAATCATCCCGACTCAATATTAAACAGTAGTACTTTCAGATTTCATAAGCTGTCGATATTCCTCCAGCTTAGTACCTATTCAGGAGCTGTCGAAATTCCTCCAGCTTATTACATATTCAGGAGCTGTTGAAATTCCTCCAGCTATTTATCAATCATTCAGAATTCAGCAGCTGTCGATATTCCTCCAACTTAGTAAATAAGTATTCATAAGCTGTTGATACTCCTCCAGCTTATTAATTATTCAGAAGCTGTCGATATTCCTCAGCTTGGGAAATAAGTATTCATAAGCTGTCGATACTCCTCCAGCTTAGTAACTATTCAGACGCTGTAGAAATTCCTCCAGCTACTTTGGTGATTATCACACGCTTCATAGATATTGTGCTTTACAGTCAAAGGTGTGGATGTTCCTCCAGCAAATTGAGTAAATAACAGTTCTGTTAGACCATCATCTCAAACCTATAATCTATGGATGGCTGAGGCGGCAAATTGGGGACATGGAGGTGGCCGTTAAGGGCTGAGGCCCGTCAGGGAGATGATGGTAATTCCAACATGTGAACCATGTTATTTATTACAGAAAAAACTTTGATGAGTGTTAGTAATTACTTGTATTCATAACAATGTCGTATTAAAATATTGCGAAAAGCATTCGCAACAGATGGTCCCCAATGAAAATCAAGGCCTTAAAATTGACAGTAGCCTCTGCGCATGCGCAAACGTAAATTCTTGTAACAGCCATAACTTCTACATTTTCCATCCGATTTTGACGCAATTTGTCAGGATTGTTCATATTAGTATGTAGATGGTTCCCTATGAGGGTAGTGGAAGGTACTTGGAGATTGATGTTTTGAGATTAACCACTATGCATCGGATCATCTGTACAATCGGGTTACGGATACGAGGAAGCTATGTGCCACACCCACTTGGCAGACGTTTTTATAATCTCTACACCCATCCTCTTGTTTGATTCCAAAAATAAAAAGTTGTACCTAAATTTTAAAGGATTTTTGAAATTTATAGTGCATCTACCTGGGTAATTGAAAAACTTAAATATTACCACAGAAATCATCAAAATCTACCAATCAGAGAAAAGCGGGAAATGCCGTTTATTTACTGACTCAAGATGAAATCAATGTTCCAGGTCGGATTTTATAGTGCCGGCTATTGCCATGGCGCACTTGGTACTTGGTAAAGTTCCATGCTAAAGACCCTAGTTCTACGTTGTACACATGGACCTAGTCCATGGTTGTACATGCTTACCATCCATGTGGTTTCGGCCAGGACCATGATCAAGAAGAAGAAGTCAGTTGTCTCCTGTTATCATCATCGATCTAGCATCCATGGTTATCATGGCCATAGCATCAGATTATCATGGCAGATTATCATGGCAGCATCAGGTTATCATGGCCATATCAGCTGAAGAAGCAGGGTGCATCATAGATGAGACGTCAGAGACAGAACATACACAGGAGCATCACACGAGATTGAGAACTGTTGGAGGGTGGACGGAGGAGATATTGGGACTCACCGAGTTGAAGGAACCATGGTATAGAGGCGTTAAAGGTAACAAATTGATCACGTGCATAAACAGACTTCTCACAGGACACGGAAATACAAGATACTTCAAGTATTTGATGGGAGCAGAACAGTCACCGGTGTGCGATTGCAAGAAGGGGGTTGCGGTCCTGGATCATACACTGAATGAATGCTCCAGACATGCTGATGAGAGGATACGATTGTTCAACAAGTACAACATAACAAACTTTCAAGAACTTCTGAGGACGGCGATATCTCCTGTAACGAACACCGAGATTCTGCAGGACATCATCCAGTTTATTGAGAACAATCAAATAGAGATATAGAACGCCAACGACAAAACAACGAACGCCAAAGTCAAAATTTAGAATATTGCAAAATCAACACGAAACACCAAGTGTTACATGGTATAAACACCGGCACTGTTAAACCAGAAATCCACCACCACACCACCGCCATAGCATCCATAGATACCAGGTCCATGCCTGTTATCTGTGGTCTATGTATTTGCATGGGTCCCAGAACCAATGTACCAAACGTGTGTACTCAGCTTACTACCTAGTTGCTTTTATTTTGTGCCACCCACAGGTGGTATTCCTCCGGTAAGATCGGTCCTCATTTAGGTAACAGAGACACAATTAACCCATTCAACACGGCGCTCTCGGAGAGGTCGACCCCGCCAGCCGAGCAACACTAGTTTGGCTTACCTCGATTGCTCTGTTATCAGCTCTGTAGACAAAGTTGAAAATGGCCGAACCCCAAACAAACAACATCTCCTGGTACCTTGAAGGTCATTGAACGAGGAATTCACCAGACAAAGGACCTCCAGCCCTTTTCCAGCCCGGACAACGTGTTTGAATCAAGTGAGGTAGGGAGATTGCCATGGCTTCTTAAGAGGTCTGCCGGCCAGGCGAGACTCCGCCTTGGCCTCTTAAGAGGTCATCCGTGTTGAATGGGTTAAATTAAGTAGTGAAAATTAAGTGATACTAAAGTGACATCAGTTTTCCATGAATTAGCCAAGTCGTGGGTGATCCGAAACGTTTTGGATAAGCATAGTAAGTATCAATGTTCAGTTTACCGCAGTTCTGTAAGTCTATTCTTTACGGTGAGTTACAAATTTAGTTCAAATCCTTATACTCAGCTAGATAGCTAAAATCATAAATGAATATGCTAACATCATTATGTAGATACTTACAATGACAGTAACATTTCTAGTATGACCGATTTCTCTCAGTGAAATGAGGTAATGAATGGGCTTACATGTCCCATTAAAAAAAACCTTTCATAAATTACCTTTCCTGTTTGAATCACAAACCACAAAAAATACATTATTGCAAAATAGCGATTTGCTATCGTATTTCTGACCTCTAGCCGACAAGTCATAAGAATATGATCGTGATTTGTTTCTCATTGTGTGAATTTATTTTTAACTTGATAACTCTTACTTCCGTCTATTTACAAAATTGGTTCAAATTCATCATTGTATTCCGGTAATAAACCCTACAAAAGCTGCAGGTATAATCTCATCAAACAGAAGGACTCCGTACACTCCATGACAAACCTGCAAAACTTTACAACAAAGCAGCTATACCTAATATTCTTTTCTTCTAACCTCAATTCCAAGATTGTAGCTCAGATCACAGGTGTCTTTCCTTTAGAAGTGCAGCTTCAACGTCTGATTCTACCTACAGATTCTGACTGACATTTCGTATACTAGGGTTGACCATAGACAGACACGGGACCTCAATAGCATAAAAAACCGTGAAATGCATGTTGAAAATTTGAGGAAAGTCTAGCCCCCAGACAGTATTGTCGGGTTTCAGCGCTAGCTCCCGCCACTTCAACTAACTACCATTTCTGATATTTTATCAGACGAGCTTGAAGCTGGGTTCACATGAGGGCGGTCGACGCGGTTGTGGCGGTAGCGGTTGACGCGTTCGGCCATTTGATTGGCGGCGCCTCAGCTTCCTGAGTACTTTTGGAGTGGACTGTCGCGTTTCAAAAATTCTGATATTCGACGCGTCGACCGCTTCGTTATCACGACTTGTTATCACCACTTGTTTCAGCAGGGAATTCAACTGGTGTTTTGTGTGGTGAGCTTGGAAGCTGATTCACAGAAGATTCCCCCGATTACAAATCCTCTGTCCAAAAATGACAAGTTTTAGCGAACTTATTATTGACCTTGTGAAGGAGAGAAGACAGCAGTGGGACTTGGGGTCACCAAGTATTTTTTATTTTACTTATACCTAGGTATTTGTAATTTTCGTTTATTTTGGTCTCCTGTAAACATGTGAAGAATGCATCGTAATTAAATAAATGGTATATCTAGTAAATATGATCTGTGATTAATGTAATGGAAACTAAATTTGATGAAAATTTCAACCACCTGAGGTGATTTCTAAGATTTTTTTGCATAATTAGCACCAACAACGAAATTATAAATTACGCTCTTCGTGGGAATATTCTACATTATAATTCACTTTGATAATAATGATTACAAATAAAATAAAGCTATCATAATTCCGATTTTTGGAGTTGGTAGGTAATGGTATCTATCTCGATTCAGTAAAATACTGTTTATCTTTGATGCATTTAAAAATGAAATGGAACATCGAAAATTTAAAAAATTATATTGAAATTAAAAGGATTAAAACGAGCTAGGATTCAAAACTGAAACTTAGGATTTCCACTGAAGCGCGGGAAAATAGAAGTCGAAAAGGCGGGAAGCTGACGCGCAACCGCGACCATGTGAACCTCTAGATGCCAGCCGCGTCCCGATCGCGTTGACCGCCTCCTCGCACAACCGCGTTGACCGCGCTCATGTGAACCCAGCTTCACGCTCGCGACCGCATTACCGTCGCTCCTCTAACTTGCAGTTATCCCAAGATTACAATGTAGCAAAGAAGAACAACACAACAATTGAAAACAACACAAAAATGCAATATCAACTTCCTTTTCCTCGCAATTTAAAAAGGCAGGGAAGTAAAGCCGCCAAACTTAGAAATTAGAGAGTGGTAAAACCGAGGTGGTAAAATCGGTGAGGTAAGCCTACTTTTCAGAAATGCCGCTTGACCACGCACACATTGAGCTGAAAAAGGATAATAGTTCGCTGAAGTGGCGGTGGGTAGCGCTGAAACCCGACAATACTTTCTGGGGTCCAGACTCTCATGAAAATTTTTTGTTCGAGGACCCAAATTTTGGTTTATCATTTTCAATAATAAGCCTTTGAAATCGAGCAAGAAAAAAATTTAACCTCCCCCTCAAAATTTGATGTTTTACGTTTCAAGGTACGTAGAATACAAAAATCGAATAAAAAAATTTCCGTCCGTACGCCGTCCGCCGTACGCGGCAGTTTTCTTAGCAACACGACCGATTTGGTTCAAATTTGGTATATGGGCCCCATTTGGGGTCTAGTTGTGCCGCGAAGCTTTTGGTTGATGTCAGTCACTTCTAAGGGTTGAAATTTTCAATAGTGCCCTAGCTCGAAAACTCTCGAAATAAAGGTATCGTTTTTTAACCAATTTTAAACAGTATTGAATTTTAAAAAATTTTTGAGTCCACCCGGAGCTCTGTAGGACAAACCGCTCGGTCCCTACGAGTACTTGAAGGTTTTCCTTCGATAAATCAGAATCATGAGTGTGAATCACAAAAGAGGTCTAGTCTTCGTTCAAATTTTATCGGACTAAAATGCGATCGCTGTTCATTTCTTCGATTTGTATGTAGTTTTGCCTACTGCGTAACCAGTAATCAAATTTCCATATGATATAAAATTTCCAGTATGGTGTGATAGGAAAAAAAAGTTTGTAGGTAAAAAAAAATGTTGGTAGGTAAAAAACGCTGCAAATAATTGCCCAAAGGTTAATTATTTTCTGTATAGATCACCCTTCTGTATAGATCACTGGTTCTTCATCAATAGCACCTACCACCATCTGTATTCTCCCTTGACCTTCCCTCTCAAATTTCAGCTTCCTGCGTTCAATAGGATTGAAAATGGCTTCGGAGCTCACTCAGCTGATCAGTGCTCTTCCTTCCAGGCGTCTCCAGCATTCGAGAAGATCTTCTTTACTCATCAGATCACTGATCAGCTGAGTGAGCTCAGAAGCCATTTTCAATCCTATTGAATGGAAGTGCACATCCAGGCGTCTCCAACATTCGAGAAGATCTTCTTCACTCTTCAGATCATTAGAGAGTTCCTAGTGGTTTTTGATACGGCGTGACGTATTACACACACACTCTCAACATGGAAGAATATACTTCTTCCATGCTCTCAATCCGGCGCCGAATTGTGATAAGAACACGCCGTATCCGATACGGCGTCGTATTGTTACGGTCGAATATGTCACTAGGAGGCAATCCGGCGCGCCGTATTGAAAACATGGCGGACGATCCGGTTCCGGCGCGCCGGATCGACCCTACTAGGAACTCTCTACTGATCAGCTGAGTGAGCTCCTAAGCCATTTTCAATCCTATTGAATGGAAGTGCTCTTCCAGGCGTCTCCAGCATTCGATGAGATCTTCTTCACTCCTCAGATCACTGATCAGCTGAGTGAGCTCCGAAGCCATTTTCAATCCTATTGAATGAAAGTGCTCTTCCAGGCGTCTCCAGCATTCGAGAAGATCTTCTTCACTCTTCAGATCACTGATCAGCTGAGTGAGCTCTGAAGACATTTTCAATCCTATTGAATGAAAGTGCTTTTCCAGGCGTCTCCAGCATTCGAGAAGATCTTCTTCACTCTTCAGATCACTGATCAGCTGAGTGAGCTCCGAAGCCATTTTCAATCCTATTGAACGCAGGAAGCTGAAATTCGAGAGGGAAGGTCAAGGGAGAATACAGATGGTGGTAGGTGCTATTGATGGAGAACCAGTGATCTATACAGAAGGGTGATCTATACAGAAAATAATAAACCTTTGGGCAATAATTTGCAGCGTTTTTTGATTTGATGCACACGAAAATAAAAAATCAGTATTTTCAATTTTTAGTATTATATATTGTCGGTGAAGCGGCAACATGTAATAACTTCAATTTTTTACCATAATGTGTTATACATCAATCTTGATTCAAAATTTCCCGTTCAAAATCCATTGGTGAAGTCAGATTGTCGAAAAAGTTATTTGTTTCGGCGTTATTGACAGTATTGTCAACATGAAATAATTCATTTTGAAAAGCAACATGTGATAACTCAGCGGTTTTGAATGAGGAAGCTTACCGGATCATGGTCGATCCGGTAAGTTTCCTTGTTTTTGCAAACAATTTGCGAATGGTTTCTTTGTTTTTTTGCTTGATAATTGCACACTAGGTTATCCTCAATTAGTAACGCTAAAAAGCTCTTTGGAAGCATCAGCAATTGTTGATTAAATCGCCGCTTGAAAACCTCAGAGACAGTTCCATTGAATTATAGCATGTTGAAAATATCGGGCTTTTTGAGTTATAGCAAGTTGTATTCATTATTTTGCATTTTGAACAAGGTGCCTAGATATGTAGGGGAAGGGCGGGTAAAACCGGGTACCTAATTTGTTTCCATTATTTTGACTCTCCTGTAATTCTTATTTTGCCAAATATGAACTGGTTGTAATTGTACACAACTAGACTATTGAGTCCTGTTCCGGATATAAAGAAATTCGGTCTAAATTTGTCCAAAATTCAAATTTTTTACGAAATCCCAAAATTGCTATTTTTGAGGAAGGGGTGGGTAAAACCGGGTACCTTTAATAAAAATCAAAAATATGACCAAAGAAAATTCTATTATGTAAAAATCATCAAGAAATGAGGAATTAAATACTTCAAATTTGGGAAAATGTGACAAAAAATCACTCCATATGAATTTGTGGAACGAGATCAGTGCAGAAGGCGCAATCAAACGGTTTGCCTCCGTCGGGGTCGAATCCAGAGCAGCTGTCGTGTGCTGTTTCGCTGCAAACGGAGCAAATTGACCAACTTGACCAAACTTGACCAAATTGACCCAGGGCCATTTCGGAGATGTGCTGGTTGCAGTGCACGCACGAATCAGCATTGTCATTTTCGTTGTCGTCGGTTGAAATAATAAAACCTAAAAGAAGGGCATTCATTGAGTTGAAGATGGGGTCATACCGGGTACCCGATTTACAAGCGGCTGCTTGTTCGGTAGTCGTTGAGGCTCTCCACTCTCTCGAAGCCAAAACGCTGACATCCATAGAGATGTATGATATGTCCAAAGCTTTCGATCTTGTACCCTTCAATCTGCTGCTTGAGAAGCTCTCACACTACGGTTTTGTTGACGGAGCTCTTTCCCTTTTCAAGAGTTATTTGTCAGGATGGAATCAAGTCAATTCCGTGCGGAATAAAACAGGGTTCCGGGCTCGGGCCCTGTTTATTCATCATTTACATCAATGAAGTAAAGTAAAGTAAAGTAAGCAACCATTTCAGGTTGAATTTTCGTCCGACTGCCATTCTTGGCGTCGCGGACGTCATCAGCTGTCTCCCTAAGGGGAGATCAGAATTTGTTCTGATGATTTCGCTCATGGCTTTCCAAACATCACCGCCCTGGGTTGGAACGAGAGATTGCCGATCGTCTAATAGACAGAAAACTTTCTGCGACGACCAGACTCGAACGGGCGTCCCCGCTAGACGGTTCTCATCTTATCACCGCAGTCCGGTACACTGTCCACTAGACCACCGACGCCCCCAAGATCATTACATCAAAATCATTACATCAATGATCTCTTGTATATTACGCAAAATTCTTTCCATTTAACGTTGTTTGCTGACGATATCTCAGCCGTGGTCCGTGGTTCATCAGAGGCGGTTCTTCGTTCTAACCTGAATAAAGTTTCAACAGCAATCAAGGATTGGTGTAGGATTAATGCTCTACTGTTGAATGAGGAGAAAACTCAAACACTAAGCATTCAATTGAATTGACGTTTGTCCTAACATATCAATCTTCTCGGCCTTGAGGTGGACAGTCGTCTTTCATGGGCGAGTCATGTGGAGTTGCTGTCGGCTAGACTGGCATCTTCAATTTTCATGCTGCGGAGATTGTCCTCTATGATTTCCCCTGACATCCTTCGTACCGTTTACCATGCTTGTTTCCAGAGCCGAATATCCTATTGCGTAATTATGTGGGGCAGCTCTTCTCATTCCACCTCCATATTTAAGCTTCAGAAAATAGCTATTCGAATTCTTCTAAAGCTAGGCTGGCAGGAGAGTTGCCGTGGTCATTTTAGGGAACTCAATATCCTCACTCTCCCGAGCCTGTCTCTTGTACGTACACCAGAATCTGGATTCTATCGAGTGTGGATCTGACCGTGATGAGTACTCGACGAGGAACAGAGACAAATTGTGTCCACCTCCAGTTCGTCTCGCTGCTTCGTGGTCGACGAATCCCATTCAGGTCGGAGCTCGTTTGCACAATCATTTGCCGGACCACTTCCGTAACCTCTCGCAAGCTACCTTCAAGAACCGTATGAAGCGATGTCTCATAGCAGCTGAGTTGTACACTCTCGAGGAGTTCCATGACGTCACTTTTGTATGATTTATTCTGGTGTCTTCTTACTCTTTGTTTGCGTTTATACCTATTGTTGTCTATATAGTTAATTTATTTTGTGTAATTTCCTGTTATATTGACGTTTGTAATGCCCATGTAGGTTCTACAAATAAAACTCGGCGCTTTGCGCCTCGGCGGGGGGCTCCGCCCCCCTGCACCCCCGGTTTATTTCTTTTTCCATACTCTGTATGAAATCATAGGAACACAGAATGTGTTTTTGCGATGCTAGTCATCCGTTAAGTAAAAAACAACAATAATAAATGTGGAGTCTTTGGCAATAATAAAATAAATAATTGTTAGACATTTAATTTGGTCTAAAACCCTATAAATGTTATATAAATAAATATGTAACTACAAGAAAAATACTATATAAATTGAGAGCTTTCCAACGAATGGTGAACAATTTCTGTGCAATGAACACTGCGGGAGTTCTATTTCCTTACCAACGGCTTGGTTGCACGTGAAAATCATTATAAAAGGCGCGTAACGGTTTTTTCTGTCGCTTTTTCGTGACGATTTTTTTTCGGTAGGTCATCGCAAAAACACATTCTGTGTTAAAATAACCACGTACTAATCCGTTTTAGACCATTCTGAATCCAAATCCGCGAAAAAACCATAGGTGTATGTCTGTGTGTGCGTGACAAACTGTTGTGTCGTCTGCTCAGGCCTTAGTTTTTAATCGATTTTCGTGGTTCTTTTTTTGTTCGATGAAAATTATCTAGTTGTGCACTACGTCGCCGGAATTTTGAATTTTGCCTTTTAAAAGGGGGGGAGGGAGGGGGTTAATGCTTAAAAAACGTCCGTTTCCGGTCATCATCTTGTGTACTCTGTTCGGGCCTCAATTTCCAACCGATTTGAGTGTTTCTTTTCATGTTCGACTCAGATAACTTCCTAGTTGCACACTATTTCACCTGAGTATCGAAATTAGCATGGGGAGGTACAATATTCACAAAATATACGGTATTATATTTCTGCTCCCTTGTAGCTTTCTAATTGTACCCAAGCGTTGAAATTGAGGGAATATTACCAAAGTAGCTCTGGATTTTCATGAATTATTCTTCGTGCCACAATGGAACAAAATAGTGGTGCCAAGATGGTGCCAGGACACAAGAAACCACGTATTTTGTGTTTCACCTTGAATACGGATGTGAACTTCGACGGACTGCCTACTAAAACTTACAAAAAAAAAATCAAATTTCAAAGGTTTAAATTGACCTAGTGCTTATCCAATGGGACAAGCACTGCATCCATTACTAAACAATATGTTTAGGAACTTGCATCTTTATCTTGTCTGTCATTGCGTCGATCCAAATCCAAGAAATTTTCGTTCCTTACTCTATTACTTAAACTTGTTAGTGAATCATTCTGCTTTCTATGCATAGATTTTTGACATTTTATGTCTTTACTATGGCACATAAATGAAAAATCGTCACGCGGGGAGCGTTACGCGAAGGGGAAATCTGAAGGGGAAAGGGCATAAAATGTCTCTCCTGGTTGCGTACTTGTACGAAAGCTGTAGCCACCGATCGGGAGGAGCAAGGGGTGGGAGGAGCAGGGGGTTTACAGGTGCACATTTTAAGGACATGTTCAAAAGTCCTCCCAAATTTCCCAATGACCCTTTTAGGGAATTGGTAAGGGTCGTCGCCGGGAGCTTGACAAGCAATGAGTTGCCGGATCCAATTACCTACCTCCTACCTTATTATAATATTGCCAGGACGAATCTGTCTGCGATCCTAGTTCTATTCAAGGGAGACTATTATTGCTGATAGTTATAATTTTAATAATGATATATTTATGGGCTCAAAACTGGCGTTTTGTAGGTGACCAAATTTGGATTGGAATCAAGTTCTGATCTTTTTCATTTTTATCTGTTTTTTGATTTCATTTGGTCCTCTGGTTTGAAAATATTTTTATTGTACCATGCTGTTTCCACTAAACAAGAACTACTTCCCACAGAAGTTGGTTGAGGCCACACCAGAACGGTCAGAACCGCTCGATGCCACTGAGCTAGTTGGCGAGGGCTGGTGTTCCTGCCTGGAGCGCCCCCAACGACCATTCCCGTTACCCTGTGTGCAAGTGGGCTGGCAGGGGTTATGGGGCTGATTTATGTTTTCGCTAATTTCATAACTGGTAGAGTTATATTGGGCAGGTCCCAAATTCATGAGACCCCCGAGTTCACCAGAGCCTGCTTTTAGCCATACAGGGAATTGGGTGCCGCATTAAACCGACCAGCTTGCAATGCTGACACCACTAAAGCACCCCTGTACGTTGCCCGACTCTCACCACGTGGAGGTAGCAGGATGGCTAGGAAGATCCTACGGATGGTCAGTCCCTTGGATCCTCCCTTCAGAGAGTCAAAAACCCCCCACTAACCCTCCCCCAGCTACTGTGTCAACCTAACCTCCCCCCACTACTCCTATCACCCTAACCAACCCTCTCTACTTCTATCACTATAACCCTCCCCCCACTACTCCTGTCCCCCTTAAACTCCCCTACTACTTCTATAGCCCTAACCCCCCCCCCACTTACACACTATCCCTTTTCTTCTCTCACCTGCCTCCCCCCACCCACTAATATATCACTAACCCTCCAACACACCTAACCCCCCACCACCGCTCCCACCCAAACCATCTCTTGCTCTCACCCCCCTCCCCCCCACCCACACTCCTCCTTCAAAATTCTCAGGGAGGTCACTTTTTTCCAAGCTTGCTCCCTGTGATTCACCACTGCGACCCTCGCATCAACAGTGCTTTTGAAGGGACAACTGGTGCATTAGGATCACTCTTGTTGGCGGCCCTGTCAGGCCAGAGTGATCAAACACGGGGGGACCAAGTCCACAACCCGAGAACACACCCAGTTGTGGGCTCCAGGAGGGCTTCTTTACAGCTCACATACCCTGGAGTTCGGGAGGACGAGGCCTCCAACTTTCCCCCAAAATCGGCCTCCTTATATACTATTGATTTCATTTTGGGATTTCTATTTCGTGGGAGGAAAGACTTTTCACTATGAAAAGTCGTTCCTCCCGTGGAATCGAAATTCCAAAATGAAATCAATAGTATATTAGGAGGCTGATTTTGGGAATGTATTATACATTTTTTTAAACGATAAAATCTTTCTTTAAATTGAGTGTTCAGACATCTGAGCTTCATTGTAGTTCAAAAATCAAACTCTCCGATCAGCTCCAAGATTTGTGAACAGCTGATTTCAGTGCTCAATTTTTGAATCTCCTGATTAAGTATGTACTTGTATCAGATCCAGTGGCTTCAATTTTTGAGTTCTATTATTGATTGAGCTAGTTAGTGAACTTTCTGCGGCAGATGACCTGGTTAATTGACTATCGACTCTGCCAGCCGAGCTCAATTTTTGATTCAGCCGATTAGTGAGCTTTCTGCCTCTGACGTTCTCGTTGATCAATGATAGACTCAGCTGAGTTCACTTTTTTATTCAGCTGATTAGTGAGCTGAGCTTTCTGCCTCGGATGTTCTCGTTGATCAATGATACACTCAGCTGAGTTCAATTTTGTATTCAGCTGATTAGTGAGCTGAGCTTTCTGCCTCGTATGTTCTCGTTGATCAAAGATACACTCAGCTGAGTTCAATTTTGTATTCAGCTGATTAGTGAGCTGAGCTTTCTGCCTCGTATGTTCTCGTTGATCAAAGATACACTCAGCTGAGTTCAATTTTTTATTCAGCTGATTAGTGAGCTGAGCTTTCTGCCTCCGACGTTTCATTGATCGAAGATACACTCAGCTGAGTTCAATTTTGTATTCAGCTGATTAGTGAGCTGAGCTTTCTGCCTCGTATGTTCTCGTTGATCAAAGATACACTCAGCTGAGTTCAATTTTTTATTCAGCTGATTAGTGAGCTTAGCTTTCTGCCTCGGATGTTCTCGTTGATCAAAGATACACTCAGCTGAGTTCAATTTTGTATTCAGCTGATTAGTGAGCTGAGCTTTCTGCCTCGGATGTTCTCATTGACCAATGATAGACTAAGCTGAGTTCAATTTTGTATTCAGCTGATTAGTGAGCTGAGCTTTCTGCCTCGGATGTTCTCATTGATCAATGATACACTCAGCTGAGTTCAATTTTGTATTCAGCTGATTAGTGAGCTGAGCTTTCTGCCTCGTATGTTCTCGTTGATCAATGATAGACTCAGCTGAGTTCAATTTTTTATTCAGCTGATTAGTGAGCTGAGCTTTCTGCCTCGGATGTTCTCGTTGATCAATGATAGACTCAGCTGAGTTCAATTTTTTATTCAGCTGATTAGTGAGCTGAGCTTTCTGCCTCGGATGTTCTCGTTGACCAATGATACACTCAGCTGAGTTCAATTTTTTATTCAGCTGATTAGTGAGCTGAGCTTTCTGCCTCGGATGTTCTCGTTGATCATTGATAGACTCAGCTGAGTTCAATTTTTTATTCAGCTGATTAGTGAGCTGAGCTTTCTGCCTCGGATGTTCTCGTTGATCAATGATAGACTCAGCTGAGTTCAATTTTTTATTCAGCTGATTAGTGAGCTGAGCTTTCTGCCTCGTATGTTCTCGTTGACCAATGATACACTCAGCTGAGTTCAATTTTTTATTCAGCTGATTAGTGAGCTGAGCTTTCTGCCTCGTATGTTCTCGTTGATCAAGGATACACTCAGCTGAGTTCAATTTTTTATTCAGCTGATTAGTGAGCTGAGCTTTCTGCCTCGGATGTTCTCGTTGATCAATGATACACTCAGCTGAGTTCAATTTTTTGTTCAGCTGATAAGTGAGCTGAGCTTTCTGCCTCGTATGTTCTCGTTGATCAAGGATACACTCAGCTGAGTTCAATTTTTTATTCAGCTGATTAGTGAGCTGAGCTTTCTGCCTCGGATGTTCTCGTTGACCAATGATACACTCAGCTGAGTTCAATTTTGTATTCAGCTGATTAGTGAGCTGAGCTTTCTGCTCCCGACGTTTCATTGATCAAAGATACACTCAGCTGAGTTCAATTTTGTATTCAGCTGATTAGTGAGCTGAGCTTTCTGCCTCGGATGTTCTCATTGATCAATGATCGACTAAGCTGAGTTCAATTTTGTATTCAGCTGATTAGTGAGCTGAGCTTTCTGCCTCCGACGTTTCATTGATCAAAGATACACTCAGCTGAGTTCAATTTTGTATTCAGCTGATTAGTGAGCTGAGCTTGCTGCCTCGGATGTTCTCATTGATCAATGATCGACTAAGCTGAGTTCAATTTTGTATTCAGCTGATTAGTGAGCTCAGCTTTCTGCCTCGGATGTTCTCGTTGATCAATGATCGACTAAGCTGAGTTCAATTTTGTATTCAGCTGATTAGTGAGCTGAGCTTTCTGCCTCCGACGTTTCATTGATCAAAGATACACTCAGCTGAGTTCAATTTTGTATTCAGCTGATTAGTGAGCTGAGCTTTCTGCCTCGGATGTTCTCATTGATCAATGGTATACTCAGCTGAGTTCAATTTTTTATTCAGCTGATTAGTGAGCTGAGCTTTCTGCCTCCGACGTTTCATTGATCAAAGATACACTCAGCTGAGTTCAATTTTGTATTCAGCTGATTAGTGAGCTGAGCTTTCTGCCTCGGATGTTCTCATTGACCAATGATAGACTAAGCTGAGTTCAATTTTGTATTCAGCTGATTAGTGAGCTGAGCTTTCTGCCTCGGATGTTCTCGTTGATCAATGATAGACTCAGCTGAGTTCAATTTTTTATTCAGCTGATTAGTGAGCTGAGCTTTCTGCCTCGGATGTTCTCGTTGACCAATGATACACTCAGCTGAGTTCAATTTTGTATTCAGCTGATTAGTGAGCTGAGCTTTCTGCCTCCGACGTTTCATTGATCAAAGATACACTCAGCTGAGTTCAATTTTGTAATCAGCTGATTAGTGAGCTGAGCTTTCTGCCTCGGATGTTCTCATTGATCAATGGTATACTCAGCTGAGTTCAATTTTTTATTCAGCTGATTAGTGAGCTTTCTGCCTCCGACGTTCTCATTGACCAATGATCGAATCAGCTGAGTTCATTTTGTTTATTCAGCTGATTATATTAAATGTCAATCAAATTGTTTACTATTCCTACCATGTGAGATTCACCTTGTGAATCTTTCGTTTCAGACAGGTAAACTGTGAGTCGACAGTGAAAATGAGCTTCTCCATAAGTAAAGACACTATTGCTGAGGGGGACACAGCAATCTTGTTCCTCAGCGCTGCGGCAATGCATGCAATCAAGGTGGTACCGAACATCCAAAACAAGCATGGCGACGTGATCGACAACGTCTTCCAAACTACTTACGGCGCTCTGAAAGTTGCGTCACTCATTGGTGTCAAGTACGGAAGCAAAGTGGGCCTGTCCAAAGGGTGGGCATTCATACTGCAGGTAATATACACTCATTTTTTACTGTAATTATCACTTCATAGTGGCTACATTATCAGGGTTCTGAAGTTGTCTGATCATCAATATCAGCGTATGGTGGTAGAGGAGGTCATCCAGGTGGGGTGTTGGTGGTTTGAATCATCGCAGAGGCTGCCCTAGAATGTTCGAGACAGTAGAATCAACATACATATAATGAGGACTTTCGACTCAGGTTGTTTGGGCCAGTGTGGGGTGGATGTACTTAAGTACTACTACTACCACCAAATACCCTAGACCCTGATAAATTTAAATGAAAGAATAATTTTGTGTGCAGAGTAGTTAAGTAGGTATATTGAAATTAGAAGAAGTTGATTGAAAAGTTTGTAAAAATACGTATATTAGAACAATTATTGGTGGAACGGCCTGAGCGCTGCCTGGCAACAATTAGAAGAACCTTCCAGAGCTAAAAACCAACGTTATCTCTTATCAGTCCGCTGATGTGATGACAACTCGGTTGACACATTTTACGGATAATTCTAGTAGTTTTGCCTTGCTGATTTTTCGCGTGTGATTTGCCTGATTTCGCGAATTTAATGACAGCAGAATAATGACATACATAGTTTAGCAGGTATATTGTTGTCGAAATACACACACGGGACAGCCATTCATTTTTTTTTAATCTTACACAAGATCTAAGTACCTATTGAATTTTCATTGAATCAGTTTGGTTCATCTCTTGAGACCACAGGAATGCTAAACACTGGAATGGAAACAATGTTCGGGTGAGATCGAGTCTAACGAGTTGTAAACAAACGACGGAAATTTGTTACGAAATTTATCAATGTAGCTCTGTTCGTAATCTACCTACATCACATCGGGCGACTGATAAGAGAGATAACGTATGTCTTGAGCTCCGGAAGGTTCATCTAATTGTCACTAAGCAGCGCTCAGGCTGTTCCACCAATTTCTCTCCCTAGATGCTCCTCTTTTTCTCGTCCCTACCTGGGTACCTATGGCCATGGATAGATATTACGAAATAATCGCCAACCTTGGTTTTCTTGATGCGAGGGCGAAATCTGACGGCGACCACGTTTCGTGGGAGGGCGTTTGAGGTGCTACTGATTCATCCAACTTCCCTCCAGATATGGGTTTTTTCTGGAAGGATCACCCAGATGACAGGTTTTACGAGAGTGAGCAACGAAAGAGTTGAACGAGGAGGCGGCGATTATTAAAACGGCGGACAAATCGGATGGGTTTTTCAAATCGTAATGGCCGGAGAGTGTGCTCCCACCCAGTAGCCAATGGTTCAGTTCTTCCCAGGAAGCTGCGTATCCAAGCCAACAGACCAATCTTGACAGGTGGGCCAACCTGCCATCTTGAAAAGATGGAGACTAGGCAGTTTAGAGGGACAACTCTGAAGGGTGATGTGTGGACAGTTCGTTCATGATTTTCTAAACACTGTTGGCAACTAGAGAGAGCATGTGCGCAGTGCCTTCTACGCCGATTCCCGGTGGCCTCACGAAGTCTTGTTTAGGGAGGGGTTGCAAATCCACACACGACAGGTAACGCCCAGTTCTGTCCACAGGTTGGCTTAAAACGGTAGCATAATCATGACAGATCTCGTCGTGATTACTTGAAAATGGATAAGAGTCGCAAAAATGAGTAGAAGGAAAGTGGTGGAAAAATATTGGACTCCGATGTCATTGGTAAACTGTTGTTTTCTATGCCGGTTTCATTTCAAGTCGTTACTTTTAAATTGATTAAAACCCAATAATTGTACATAGAGAGTTTTCGAGCTAGTACGATTTAAACATTACAGACCCTATTTTTATCCCTTAAAAGTGACTGACACTAACCAAAAGCTTGCGGGAGAAGTAATTAATACAACAACATATAATTTTTTTAAATGGGTTACCGTTGGAAAGCTGATGAAATGGAACATGTTTTAAGCTTTTAAGAAGATGAGAGTTTTAGCAGGGAAAAATCACCAAATTGTTCGATAAACCAGAAATTGACAAATTCTAAAGTTTGAGGTTGAAAGACTATCCTAGTGTGCTGTTTTTCTGACCTGATCAAGAGCTCACTATAAGCAAAATTTAATGCTCTCTCGAACCGTGTAATCAGATTTGAATTTGCATGGATAATAAGGAAGTTGTAACCATTTTTAGTGTCGTAAGGTCAAAAACGAGAGAAAAAATTCGGCAAGCCCCCCTCGACCCCCAGATGCTATGTACTTAAAGCCTACGGCGTAAATAATAAAAATATGGAACATGTTTTAGCCAAATTTAGTGTAGAACCTTTAGTCGTAGGTAGGTATGCATAATACAGATAGGTAGGTAGGTATTATACAAGAGTTATATTATCCCTAGCAACATAATCATTAGATACTAGCTGAAAAGCCTACAAAAGTAGGCAAAAACTATTCCTCTGACTCTCTCCGCCTCCCACTCCCTCCGACTCATCCGCCCCTGACTCATCCATCCCGAACTCCTCTGTCCCAATTCCTCCGACTCCTCCAGCCCCAACTCCTCCCGTCTCCGATTCCGCCAACTCTCCCCACTCCCACGACCCCTCCAACCCCTCCGTGCATACGTACGTACGGTTGGCGTTTTAAGTATAGCATTTCCGAATTGAGTTGAACTTTTTAAATTTAGGTTTAGTCCTTTTTCATTTTGGTTTAAACCTTTTCCATTTGGATTTAAACCTTTTCCATTTAGATTTAAACCTTTTCCATTTACATTTAAACCTTTTCTATTTGGATTTAAACCTTTTCCATTTGGATTTAAACTCAGGAAATTATCGTGGAGTTAGAGGTAAAAGTACCCTAGTCACAAATTCAACATGTGGGAAAATCAAATTATATTTAACTGTTGTTATTATTGGTGATCAATATCATCAAACTATGTATCCAACCTAAGAAAATAATTTATTATCATATTTATCAAACTAACATTTGAAATTTTGATTTGATTTTCGCTCAATATGAATTTACCTCTTTGGTACTTTTACCTCTAACCCGACGTTATTATGCCACAACTTGAAAATTAAATCATGCAAGTGTTTTTTTATGCACAGAAATGTACCGAGATTTCCGATTCATAACAAGCTTTCAAAATTGCGTAATTTCTCTTATCGTTTCCTTTTTTTTACTTCTAGCCTAATGAAATTTTAGTTGGTAGGCACTTACTTACTATGATGGGGCTAACTACTGACGTTTTGATGGAGTTTAAATCCAAATGGAAAAGGTTTATATCTAAATGGAAAAGGTTGAAATCTAAATGGTAAAGGTTTAAATCTAAATGAAAAAGGTCTAAATCCAAATGGAAAAGGTTTAAATCTAAGTGGAAAAGGTTTAAACCTAAATGGAAAAGAACTAAACCTAAATGGAAAAAGTTCAACTCAATTCGGAAATGCTATATGTAGATCATCTAAAATGGATAAAGGGAAACTTGGCGCTTCCTGCCTCGAAAACCGGAGTGGTGGAAAAGGCGCGTGAAGTCGCCGCATCCCCCTTCTGCGTAATGTTTTTCGGGTAGTTACCCTAGGGCAATAACATGTTCCCTGGTTAAAAATTCCAAGTGAAAAAGGCGGCATTTTGAGCGGGGTTCCGAACTAGTCTGAAAATCTTCTGGACAACAGGAGTTACAGTCCTGGATGCCTCTGTCCCCTCCCCTTTTCGGTTCTACTGGTTCTGGTTCAGGACTACTTCTCCCGACAATGTAGTATATGAACTCTAATCAGCTCTAGTCACTGGGCTGAAAACTAAAGCTGGGAGCCCTAGTAGCGTTCTGATTGGTGGAGCTCCAGGATGTAGTTATAGCTGACGGCATCAGATCGCATCACAACAAGTCACCTTGTTAACACATATTGGGCGTTACCAGCCGCATCAAAGCAATTAATTTGATAACATATTTATTTTCTCGATATTTATGACTAAATTCGAGCTGATTATCAATAATATTCTAGGTTTCAAACGTTTCTATGGTTGGCAGTTGTTGATTGAACATTTGAACTACTGGCAGTTGGGGCAACAACAATTGATTGGTCATTTAGGAAAAATCTTTCGTCTCTAATGGATTTCCTGAGTATGTCTTGCTAGTCAAAATGATGTAGAAATTAAAAGTTAACATTTTCTGGTGATTCAAAAGGAAGTGCACAACTTCAGTTTATATAGTAGTTCCTCAGGTGAAAGTAGATAGCGCAACTGAGGCAGCCTAAAAAATGCTTGCACGCCATTGTAACGTTGGCTTTCTCCTCTGTTAACTTGTCTCCGTTACTCTGTGGCTCTAGTTAACTCAAATAAGCTAACTCTGAACCAGCTGTAACGCCATTCTCCTTCTCTTGACATGTTTGCAGTCACATCTGACTCAAACTGCCCCAGGAATTATCATTCAAGAGCAAAGTGCAGTAGGATTCTTGTAAAAAAAAGTCTGCCAAGGGGGTGTGGCACATAGCTTCCTCGTATCCGTAACCCGACTGTGTAGATGATCCCATGCATAGTATTTAATCTCATTTCATTAATTTTTTGACCGACTTTAAACACCCAAAAACAAGAAGGTCTCTCAATTAATGTTGGTCATGGAAATTGTTCTCATATTATTAAGGCTGAATTGGTAATATCTGAATGAATAGGAACTGGGTGTTGAATGGTAGCGTGATCTTATTTCAATTTTATCATTCCAACTTGAATCTTATCTTACGTGGAATTCTTTTTCTTTCCAGCCTAATCCAGAACTGTGGACGCTGACTCTACCGCATAGGACGCAAATTATATACACTCCTGATATCAGTAACATCGTCTTCCAGGTAACTACTTTAAACTAGATTGTTCTATAACGTCCGAGTTTTCAGAAGTAGGTACATCCGAACAACGCTTCCGTCTTTACAGCCAAGCTAGTAGCCATGAAATTAGCAACACAATACGCCACCAATCTACATACCAACTCTCTTGCAATATTTTCGGATAGCCAAAGCTCCCTCAAACATCTCCAACGACCTGGCAAACATACAGACCGACTAACTAACGAAATAGTGAATACCAAACAGGAATTGGCTTACAGAGGAGTTATGGTGCATCTGGTATGTGTTAAAGCTCATGCAAATATTGGACCAAAGCTGGAAGCCAACAAAGCAGCAGCAAGGGCGATTATTCAGGGACTATTAATTATTATCTACGTACTGTATTGGAGAATCCGTTGTAACCAGCAAGTTGAGTACAGGAGGCGAGCGCTTTTGATGTAAGGACATCATTTTCAGGCTTACGAGAGAGTACTAAAATTTATCAGTCCGTTGTGGGTGAAAGGAGGTGAGAGGGATCAGAATGGAAAGGGGTGGGGGACGTGGAAATGAGACCACATGGTGAAAGGTTGTTGGTGTGTCATGTCAAGTGGAAGGGAGAGATGAAACTAATCCTATTAGCTAATTGTATAGTCTGGGTGAAAGGATCAGAATGGAAAGGGGTTTGGGGGGGTGGAAACGAGACCACGTGGTGAAAGGTTGTTGGTGTGTCATGTCAAGTGAAAGGGAGAGATAAAATTAATCCTATTAGCTAATTGTATAGTCTGGGTGAAAGGATCAGAATGGAAAGGGGTTTGGGGGGGTGGAAACGAGACCACGTGGTGAAAGGTTGTTGGTGTGTCATGTCAAGTGAAAGGGAGAGATAAAATTAATCCTATTTGCTAATTGTATAGTCTGGGTGAAAGGATCAGAATGGAAAGGGGTTTGGGGGGGGGGTGGAAACGAGACCACGTGGTGAAAGGTTGTTGGTGTGTCATGTCAAGTGAAAGGGAGAGATAAAATTAATCCTATTAGCTAATTGTATAGTCTGGGTGAAAGGATCAGAATGGAAAGGGGTTTGGGGGGGTGGAAACAAGACCACGTGGTGAAAGGTTGTTGGTGTGTCATGTCAAGTGAAAGGGAGAGATAAAATTAATCCTATTTGCTAATTGTACATTGGTCTTCTATTCTAAACTGTGAATATATTATAAACTAGCTTACATAACTAACGTATTGCTAAATTATTTATTTTTTGGTAAGTTGATTACTTATTATTTATTGTATGAAATTATGAGATCGTTGGGTTGTCTGGAAGTTGGTGGACTCATAAGGGTGCTTTTTGCGTTTGTAAGGAGTTATGGTTATGTATTCTGTTCGTTGTCTTTTGTTGCTCAGCTTGTCAGTAAATCCGTCTGTGGAAGTTTTTCGTTTTTGGATGAGTTTGTCGAGTGGTTTTGAATATCTGATGGTGAAAGTATAATTAGCAAATAGGATTAGTTTTATCTCTCCCTTTCACTTGACATGGCAGACAAACCTTTCACCACGTGGTGTCGTTTCCACGTTTCCCCCTTTCCTTTCTGATCCTTTCACCTCCCTTTCACCCAGACTATATAAATAGAACGACGGACTGATAAATTTTAGTACTCTCTCGACGGCCTGAAGATGATGTCCTTACATCGAAAGCGCTCGCCTCCTGTACTCGACTTGCTGGTTACAACGGATTCTCCGTAGATAATAACTGTATTCCTATAACTAGCAGAACTAACCCCATTCATTTAATACCAGGGACTAGTGTTTCACATGGATAAATACATTAATCAAGAAGTGGATTCTCTTCCTCTCCAAGCCGTGGATACATTTTTTCAGTTGTTCTGACTTCCAATTTTTCCAAATGCTGGTGTTTTACTAATTTTTTCTTCATTTAGTACCATAAAATTTAATTTTTAATAATTATAGCGGCATCTCCACCAGCTCATTTTGTATTGACTCTTGGTATGCCCTTGTGTGTGGCCAACAAGAATAA
Organism: Apolygus lucorum; assembly: GCA_009739505.2. NCBI lineage: Eukaryota > Metazoa > Arthropoda > Insecta > Hemiptera > Miridae > Apolygus > Apolygus lucorum. The sequence continues at coordinate 977,743 of CM019177.2, forward strand.
ACTCCTTTCCCGAGCTTTCGGTAAGTTGATTACCTTCTTAAGGGCTCGAAGGATGTGTTGATTCCATTCAGTTGACATATTGTGTTTTGTTGGGTCGATCTACATATTTGCTATTGCACTTTATATTGTAGAAAATTTAATGTTTTATAGAAAGATAATGAAAGTAGATTATTCAGGTTAATAATAATTTTTCATTTGTTACTTTTCAGCTCGAGATTCATCCGGGAAGTTTCGTTATTGAGTCTGGCACAGGCAGTGGTTCTTTGACTCACGCACTTGCACGTCGCGTTCAACCCAATGGGACTGTTAAAACCTTTGATTTCCACGAGCAAAGAGTTCAAGTGGCCAAGCAAGAATTTGATGACCACGGGCTCTCGCCTGTCGTACAGGTATGCGAACCAAAAGCCAATGCTCGATCTATTGTCAATATCGCAGGAAAACCTGTATTAATAATCGCCATACTTAACCAACTGTTGGCTGTCTGTTAGGCATTGATTGAAAGTATTCTGCTCAGGTTAAGTAAATCATCATTTCTGCTCACTCTGAACAATGGGCAACGTGCCTTGTCTTCTAAGTATAGCTTATATCACTTTAGTTCCTCAATAATTAAGTAAGAAAATGAACAGAGTTGCTGGGAAGTAGTGGTTTATTACGTCAGAAAACAGTGAGGGGGGAGGCAGTCATTGTTGCTTTACCTTTGTTCTAAAATACCCTTGGAGGATCCAGCTTGCTGACTGATCTCATACATTGCAGCATTGGCTACCGTTAGCAGTACGAGCTTTCAAGTCTCTCCCGTTTCCTTTGCGAGATAAATTTCTGTAATAATGACGCCCAACCGTGATGTAGCAGTGACGAACTTCAGGTCTTTGTAGTATCAGTTGCTAAGAATCGAATGGTATCCACGAGCTGCTCATGCGGACCAATGAATTTCATCAACCTTGTTTCTAAGGTCAATGTGCAAGCCGGAGCGAAAATGACTCAGTTTTTCTTTTCTCTCTTATCTTTAATCAGACGGGCTCTTTCGGGACAAACTATGGCCCTCTTTTCAAGCTGTTTGTAGTTCAATGTACTCTTCAAGTATCCAAAGGCGATTGCCTCTTGGTCCCCACTATCTCCCTGGTAGTGTGGAAAAAGGGCTAAGAATAAAGATAAGAGACAAAAGAAAAACTGGGTCTTTTCTGCTTCCACTTCCAGATTGACCTACGATATGACTACAGCAGGAGTACAGAATTACCTTGTTTCTTTCTTCTGTATCAGTACCATAAGAAGTAGGAGTTCGTAAGGTACTCCTCGTACGTTGTCAAATAATTCTTCCTATCTGCTGGCTCTAAAATTCACATGAGTAAACTTGTTTCTCTTTAGGAACCATTGCTTCGCCCATCTACTTTTTTGGTTTGCTCTTCTTGACAAAGAGGATCCTGCTTAGAGGCAATACCTCGAAGACATTCGGGCGAAGCTGAAGGAGAGGACAGACAAGGGCGAATAGGACTTGTCCATAAAGTTAATTTCCGGTATTCTTAATTTAATATAAAATTCCTCATTCCAAAAACGGGAACTCAGTCCTCTACTCTACAGGCAGCTACACTGTGTTTCCGGTGTCTTCAGGCATCTATAGGGGCCCAGTGTGGCTGGCCGTGGGCGCTGGAGCGTGCGTTCTTTGGTGGTGGGGTTTTGACCAACTTCTGCAGGGGTTGTGGGTTCGAATCTAGCCGCCAGGGTTCGTGCGTCCTGGGCTCATTGCCCCCCTCGTTCCAGGCAATGGGAAGCCATGATCAAAATCATCAGAACAAATTATTGGGGGTTAGCTGTGGTCGTGCTTGTTACAGCATGCGTCTCTTAGCGAGGAGTCTTAGACCGTCACAGTGGGGGGGGGGGGGGACATAACAAGGTGTAAACTTCAGGAGTCTTTTCCATAACTAATTTTAATACTAAACTGTCCTATAACATTTTTTACTCCACAAAAATCCGAGTTATTTCAGTTTAGAGAATAATTTAGTGTTTTCGACCTTTAGCCATAATAACCCACTATATTCCCCTTTCTTACCCCCGCAGCACTTTTTAGTTATCGGAACCCCCCTCATAGAGCACCTCATTTTAAAGCTCACAATCAGCCCTTTAGGGTCAGCTGTGACCGAGCGAGCTACGGCATGTGTCTGTGGGGACGGGACTCGAACCGGTTGCAGGGGCCGTGAGTTCGAGGCTCGCCTAGGGAGCGTATTTTCGTGCAGGCCGGGCTCAGTTCCCTCTTGTCCCAACCCAGAGCGGTGCGGTGAGGCAATGAAAAGCCATGAGCGAAATTATCAGAACAAATTCTGATCTTCCCATTGGAAGACAGCTGATGACGTCTGCGACGCCAGGAATGGCAGTCTGACGAAAATTCAACCTGAAATGGTTGTTTACTTTACTTACTTACTCATCAGAACAAATTCTGATCTTCCCTTTGGAATACAGCTGATGATGTCTGCGACGCCAGCAATGGCAATTGGACGAAAATCCAACCTGAAATGGTTGTTCACTTTACTTACTTTCCAAATCGAGCATAGCACCCTGCCTAGCCCTCTTTAGAATTCTGTCTGCAACAATTTACGAATTTGAATGTATTCTAAGCTTCACTTTGGTGCATTTCATGTGGAATACGAACAATTAGTTTTGGAGATGTGGCACATTTCTCATCCCTGATAGGTGGTACATTAATTTTCTTCATCACTGTATGTTTCAGGTGAGTCGCAGGGACGTTTGCCAGGAAGGATTCGGACCCGAAGTGGAAGGCAAGGCGGATGCAGTGTTCCTGGACCTCCCCCACCCCTGGATGGTCGTCCCGCACGCCGTAGCGGCTTTCAAACCCCAAGGCGGTCGCTTCTGCTCCTTTTCGCCCTGCATCGAGCAAGTTCAGAGGACGTGCTCAGCTCTCAGGGGCGCCCGATTCTTCGAGATTTCCACCATCGAGTGCCTCCAGCGCGAGATACTCGTCGCCTCCAGAACCGTCTCTGTTGCCAGCGTGGATCCCGATTCAAAAGACGAAACATTCAATTTAGACTGCACGAATTACAACCCCACAATGCCTGGACACACGGGTTACTTGACATTCGCCACTTTGCCTCCGGTTTGGTCCAGAAATACATCCGCAGTGTCTGAAGTGGATTGTGAAGAAACTGTTGACAATTCTTGATTGTTGTATTTTGTGAACAACTTTACGTTTACCAGACTATTACATCTATGTTTCGTGATAATACAGAGTGATATTTGATACACCTTAAAGTCCTTGTTAAAGTTAGAATGTGACGGTTTTAACAGTTTGCTAAGGATATCGGCCTGTATGTTAAAGTCAAAGTGTGGCAGTTCATCATTGTCTTAGAAGTCGCCTCGTTTATGCCCGGAGTATGTCGTCTTATTTCAAATGGTCGCTGCCTCACCTGTGCGCCATCTATCGGAACAATAATTTTTCTGATACCTTGGCGGTCTCCCCGAAGTTTCATCGCAATGGGATGAACTTTAAGAATATGAACACGTGTAATGTGTCTAACCTTCAAGGGATCGATTCCACAACTAATTTCCATCAGAAAGTCCATCTCACCTTATTTAACCCCTTATTTTCGTGAGTATTTTTTTTTTTTTTTTTTTTCGTATTTTCGAACTTATATCTCTAAAATGACCGTAAATGTAGTAATAAGAGCACCGAAGGGGGCTTACGCTCGGCCAACTGAAGGATTTGTTGTTCTGGCGAAGACGCAATGTGTGCTTGGCCAATCAGAGGGTTTGTTCTTTCCGCGTTTCTGGCAAGCGGTACCTGTTGCGCCAATAAGTTTTTTTCATTTCAAGAGAAAATGTTATACGCGAAAAGTGCTCAAATACTTCGAATTTTAGTAGCCTCAGTTCCTAATAGGGTGTGCGCCTGGGTAGGAAAAACTGTTTATTGTTATTTTTAATCTAAGGTAGACCTCATTCTGAGAATTTTGGTACCAACCAAAATCTTTTCCTATGAATTTTTAAAGTTTCGACCGTTTATGACGTCATAGTGAGCTAGGGGGTCCCGCCCAGGCGAGAGGGGCGCGTGACGTCATAAACGGTCGAGACTTTGAAAAATCATAGAAACAGATCTACTCACGCTAGAAGGTCGCGGTTGGTGCCGAAATTCTCTACTTTCGATTAAAAATCTAAAAAAAATCAAGGCGCTCCCCCCATTCGCTATCAATTCAATCAGTCAATGCTGAGTGGCAAAAGTGCCGCGTACGGCGGACGGACGGCCAAATTTTTATTCGATTTTTGGATTCTACGTACCTTGAAACGTAAACCATCAAATTTTGAGGGGGTGTTAAACTTTTTTTTTTCTTGGTCGATTCCAAAGGTTCATTATTGAAAGTAATAAACCAAAATGGTACCTGTGAGACTTTTTCCGCAAATTAGTTGTAAAATCGATTTTTGAAGTTTGATCCATCCAAATGGCAGACACCCTGTATAGTTCATTTATATTCGGTAGGATAAGTAGCAGGATATTGGTTAATTATTTTCAATAATGAATCTTTGGAATCGACCAAGAAAAAAATGTTGAACCCCCCTCAAAATTTGTTGGTTTATTTACGTTTCAAGGTACGTAGACTCCGAAAATCGAATAACAATTTGGCCGTCCGTCCGTCCGCCACTTTCCTTAGTTTTCATAGACCGATTTTGATGAAATTTGGTATGTAGGCTCCATTTGGCGTCTAGTTGTGCCCCGAAGCTTTTGGTTGATGTTTGATGTAGGTCACTTCTAAGGGTTAAAAAATAAAGGAAAAATAAGGGACTCAAAAAATTTTGATTTAAAGGTATTGAAATTTTATGTGACCAAAATGCGATCGCTTTAGGTACGTGGTAGGTAGATAGTATCTATTGTTGGTAGGAGGTGATAATGGTAAAGGGGATTCTTTGTACGCCAAGTGTAATTTCATCACAATCGGATCATTTTGTCGTATTGTTTCGCCCGAGACAGGGAACTCGACATTTTTCTACTTCTTCTCCAAGACTTTGACTCCTACTAATCTACATGCAATGAGTTTTAAAGTAGAAAATTGTCTTCTTACCTATACCAAAAAAAAAAAACCATAAAAATTTGACGGCTCTTGGACTAGGTTATAGGAATTGAGAAATCGTAGCTCAATGAAATCCATGAAACGCATTGATCGAATCCATCAAGCACATCAGGCTGTCTAGGGACTACCCTTTCCTGAATATTTCCTTAAAATTACAATAAATTCCTACGATTTTGACCGAAAAATTAGTTTCGTCTCGAGCAGTCAGACGAAGAAACAAAGTTAATTGACAATTAGGAATTAGGGTAGGCGATGCCCGTGCATACAATCCTACTGGGTGAACGTGTCAATATTTTTCCTGGCTCAGAAAAATTATTTTAACACAGAATGTGTTTTTGCGATGACCTACCGAAAAAAAATCGTCACGAAAAAGCGACAGAAAAAACATCTGGTGATATGTTTATTGGTTGTCATGTTAATGTCAACTCCACATTTATTATTGTTGTTTTTTATTTAACGGATGACTAGTATCGCAAAAACACATTCTGTGTTCCTATGATTTCATACAGAGTATGGAAAAAGAAATAAACCGGGGGGTGCAGGGGGGCGGAGCCCCCCGCCGAGGCGCAAAGCGCCGAGTTTTGTTACAAAATAAGTCATAATAGAAGGAAGAGATCTCGCTGAACTCCTTGGATGAAATTTAGGAGACCGGACTAACTTCGAGAATTTTACCTTTCCAATGTCAAGGAAAATCGAGCTGCGCGCACTTGCCAGCATTCTTGATCCTCAAAACTGCAGGGAAAGTGCGCTATCGCAATAAAAAACGTTATTTTATCTTTTCTTGCCCTACTAAGAACGAATTGAACGCAGAAACTATTGAAGAAACGGCTGCAAACGAAAACATAGAGAATAAGGTGGAACAATAATCCATAAAACCAATTATACGTGACTTACTTTGAACTGTGAAACTGAGTTAGAAGGTAGAGGTTTGGAAAATTATCTATAATTTCAGTTACGCACAGCTGCAAAAGGGTTCAAAATTTGAGCAGAAGTCAATTAACACCTGTTCTTATGGAATAAATCGCTAAAACATTTCTATGATGTTGATATTGATATTTTATTCTTCATACTGTACATACATAAATTTACATAGTATAAGTCGATACAAATATTGCTACTTAACTTACTATCTAATTCTAACATTTAGGGCAAGGCATCAACAACAACAATGTTAGCAATGAAGAGCTCGAACTATAAAAAACGATGAAGAACAGGAACTAAGTGTAATAGGAACTAGTGTGATCGGTACTCCCAGGAATAAGGTGTGTGTGAGGCGCTACCGTGCCGGCCGTGGCGTCCCGGACCTACCCACCATGGCGGCTCCCGGGGCCACCAATCCATTACTGGAGAGGTAACCCTACGAACTACCGCAGAGGCAAACCGCACACCTCAATAAAAGCGCCAAGGGGGCCGCCCCCAGGCTGGCCAAGAACCCCGATCCAACGCTCAAAACACGCAACACACTAATCACACACACATATACAATTAAACACGATCACAGACATTCTCATTATCACAGTCAAATAAAATCACATCATCGGCAAAGAGATCACAGATTGATTTACTACAAAACTACACATGAAATAATAAGAATCATCGCAAGCAAGAGTACTCGGTATATTCTTCTGCTGGATAAACTTGAGACACGATAATAGTTACTAATAATATGCATTATCACCGTGCCCACATATAGTAAAGGGTGTTCCAGAAGTAGCGCCGAATTTCAAAGGGCAATAAAAAACTCAATTTTCGCTCAATTTGAAATTTTTTTATTGGAAAATGTAGCAAATATACTCCGTATGAAAAATCACATCTGGCATGTGCCCACCCAAACTCGCCGCACACTGCACCAAACGGTCATTGAAATTTTCGATCACTCGCCGGCAGCTTTCCGGATACTGGTTCGAACTGCATTGACAGTCTCTTCGTCTCGCGATGAGCGCGGGCGCCCTGACTTCCTGTCGTTCAAAATTGAGCCCGTGGTTTCGAATTTGCGCACCAATCTTCGAACAGTGGATTCGTTAGGTGCCTCATTACGTCCTAGATGATCACGAAGCACTCGAACCGTTGCCGTGGGGCTTTCATTACACTTGTAAAAAGTTTTTAACACCAAAATACGCTGTTCTTTGGAGAGCTGTTCCATCGCTAAAAAGTCACGTAAACAACAAAAACTTAGTAATGAGCGGGTCGGTAACTCAAATCGGAATGATAATAGATAACAAAAATCATAACATCATGGCTACCAACCTTCGCGAGAAACCATAGTGCCAACTTAAAATTCGGCGCTACTTCTGGAACACCCTGTATGTTGAGATAGTAATAAACATAATAAATTATTTAATCAATCTAAATAAAATCAATAACATGTTGAGTCAATATCAAATGGCTAGCAGGTCAAATTTTCAAAATTAAAATCTAAAAACTCCTCAACAGAGTAAAAAGCCTCTTTTTTCAAAATATTTGTGATGAAAGTAATAAATTTGGTTTGGGACATTTCAGTATGAGAGGCCTGGCTAGAGAAATAGGCAATGAACGCACTTGGCCGTAAAGACCATAAGTAAATTTATATCCTCCACTACGCCTACGGTTGTTCACGAGGTTTCAGATTGGAGACGTTGGAATGAATCTATTTCTGTAGATCTCTTCTCAAGTAGAGAACGTCAATTTTCTATGCTTCATTCTTCTCCCCTATGAAGTCAATGATCTCAAGCTTTCTCATCTCAGTGCATTTGCACAGCTTGATGACGATATGAAGCATGTTGTCCCCCTTCATCCTATAGTGACGTCGCTGATGCGTTTTACCCACCTAAAGTTTATCTGAAAAAATATTGATTGCGACTTCAGCGAATTGCCAAAAATTCTACACGGATGAGTAACAATCATTCGTTAGTTTTGTGTAATCAAAGTACCTAGTCAATAAGTTGATCTACACATTGTAAAATACCGTGGACTGATACTGATATGCTGGGGTGATACAACAAGCCTTTTTTCATTTGCATGCGATTGCAGCGCTCCACACAGTCCTAAATGGAAACTTAGGTCGTGCTATGTGTTTCTCTCTGCTATGTTTTCTCTGGGGGGATATTGTTCCCGCCCGATAGTTTAGGTTACCATGGTAGCTGATAAATAAACAACCCTCAAAATCGGGCCCAGCTGACATTGTGATTCAGGGGCGTCGCGTGATAATATTCGTCAGGCAAACAGCTAGGCTGCAAATTATTACACAAAGGTTCATTTTTTCTGTACCTATTGATCACGTGCCAGCAAAGAACTCAGCTTTGTCATTGTCACCACTTACCAACCATGTTTTACCTTCACAATCAAGTTTATTTGGAAGAATTAAACGCTCCACACTCCACTGGAAGAAATAAAGAATTCCTTCGTTTAGAAATTTGATCACTGATTGCTAAGGGAGCAAAACCGAGTACATCCCAAAGAAACGATCGGCGAAAGCATTTTGGTTAACTAAAATTTGAAGGGCGATCACGCCTCTTTTGCGATTCATACTCGTTTTTCTAACTTCTCGTAGGGAGCGAACAGTTTGTCCTACAAAGCTATGGGTAGTCTCATTCGATTCCGAAAATTCAATGGAACAATCTTAAATTTCTGATAAAACAAAACCTTTATATCGAGAGTTTTCGAGAGAGGGTGCCTTTGGAAGTTTCAGCCCTTCCGTTTCACCGCATAGAAGTGACTTACGTCAACCAAAAGCTTTACTTACATCGCCCTTCAAGACCCCAAATGAAGCCCACATACCAAATTTCATCATAATCGGTCCATGATAATTAAGGAAAGATCCGCGGACAGACAGATTTTTTTTTTATATTCGATTTTCAAAATCTACACGTACTTACCTACCACAAACGTAGATAAACCATCAAATTTGAGGGTGGTAAAACTTTTTTCTTGAAAATAATTAACCAAAAAGGGAGACTCTGATTTAGACCTAATAAGATGTGAAACCTTCATTCTACAATGTTTTGCAATTATTTCCTAGTGTCTATCAACAAGAAAAACGATTAGGTACAGTGAAATACAGTAAAATCGGGAATGGGACACCAGTCAACGTCATACAGCTGGTATTTGCGGCGGCAAAAAACGAACTGCTTTCCTTCTTTGAGATAATGTGGGTAGATGGATATGTTATGTCTTCATGCGTGAGCTAATTAGTATCCATGACTCATCGTCCAGGTTTCTCTGCATTCAAGATCACGAAACAGTTTTCCGACTGTTTGCAACAGCTGATTGTGGTGGAAGGGGGGTATGGCAATACTGGACCCCGCGCTGACCCCCCGCCACCCCGCCGATCGTCGCCTCTCACTCTAAACAGTCCCGAAAAATTCATTTTTTTGAACTGCTTGCCTTGCATCCAGCGATGCAAGGAGGACCAGCCCCCGCGCTAGTTCGCTTATCATCCGCAATCATCTACATTACCGACCTCTCCAAGTCTCTGGTGTGTTGCGGGCTAGTATCCAAGGCAAAATACGTACTTTCTTATTCCATTCTCTTATTTAATCAAAATTCCTTGATAGTAATGAAATAGTCCCTAAATATTATAAAAGTTTTCCAAAATCAGCTAAATATTACTTACAAAAAATGGAAATATAGGAGAATCTCAACAAAAATTTATTTATTTATTTTGCATGTTTGTGTTTTGCTGTTGTGCCGGTGTCGGGTGTTGTGTGATGAAGTTCTAGCGAAAATATTTTGTTTCTACCAGTGGTAAGCATGAAATATCTGCGATTAGTTTGTTTTTTTCCATGTTACTACAGTTGGTTATCTGTTAAAAACAAATCATTTTCAGGGGGTGATAGTGATCACGGCCCCCGAAACTATCAAAAAGTGATTGGTCCATCATTATTTTTGGTAACAAGTGCTTTAAATAGGGATGGCAACGATATATCGATACATGTAATATATCGATATATTAGGTTTGATATATCGATATATTTATATCGATATAGAGTACCAATATTATCGGTCAATATCGGTATATTCACCGATATATCGCGACTTGAAAACAAGTTTTCAACAAGCAAAAATTAAATATTAAAATGGATAGATAAGAAGGGACGCTATTATTTGCAAAAACATCAAGTAATTTTATTCCAAATTTTGTAGGTATCTACGAGATGGGTTGATTTCAGACTGTTGACTTCAGCTCAAACATGATGGTTTACACTACAGTGGCGCTCTAGTCTCAATTATTTCACTTGAGCCAAAAGTAATGGAGGCGCGTCCAGATTAAAACAACCTAATACTTACGAGTTGAAGCAATTTATAAATTAATGAAACATTGCTATGGCGAGTATCTATGATTTTTTATATAATGTTGTTAGGACCCCTGAGAGTAGTTTATCCCCGAATTTGCAACCCCAAAAACCCTTTGCTACTGACCTAGTACCCTTCTCGACCCACGCAACCGCGTCCCACCTGACCTTCCCCGCCATGAGTCGGTTGCTGCTTTCAGATCCATCACCGGGCACGACTATCTAAACGCCCATCTTTGCAGAATCCGAGTGAGAGGGGACCCTCGCTGCTCATTGTGCAGTATTCCCACGGCCATGACAACTGACCATCTTTTAGACTGTCCTCGTCTTGAGGACTTAAGACAAACTTTTACACCTGACGAGACCAAATGGTCGAAAATTTCCAAACTATATTGGGCTGCCAGAGGTATTATGGCGGAAGAGCCAAACTATACGGCGTAGGGGGAAAAAAAAAACTGACCTAGTGCTCTGACAACCATGACATTTTCGCACTTTTACAACTACGTATGATAATTTCGATAATGGGGAATTTGCCTCGATTTTAGATTCTGGAATTTCAAGGCAAATCCTATTATAGGGCCCTAGAATAACGTTTAACACTAGGAATAACCAACGGAAAAAAATTACCGTAGGAGAAAATGACTAAACAAGTGAACCTCTGTTACAAAACACCGCGAAAATCGAGGAGTATTGTTGACGTCATACGAAAAAAAAAAAAAAAAACGACGCGAAAGCAAAGACAACAGACAGAGTTCTAGCACGCCACACAAAACGATCCAGTGAAATGGCTACTCGAATAATGTGATTCAAATCTTGAAACTAAATAAGAGAAGATGAAGAATAATAATGCTTGATAAACTAGTAGATAGATTCGTATTGTAAAAAAGTGAGTAATATTGTTTCTTTTGGTCACTTTTGTGTCTGGGTTCTTCCTGCCAGTTCGTGGCGCACTCTTGTGCGCACTACTCGGAAGGTAAAAGTTCGCGTATGTTCCGCTTCTGTGGTAAGCGCCACAGAACCTCCTTTGAAGTCAGATTGGTAGAATATCCGTCACGTTTCAAACATGGCTGCCTCTTACACATTGCCACCACATTTAAAATTTCCATCTTCCTTAAATTCTCTAAATTTTTTGGATGCGTTTTCGAGCAGCTCACTATGGTTTTATTCCATAAAAATAAACCCTCATTCGAAAAAAAAAAAAATGTGAGGCAAATTCCCCATTCATACCAGTAATTTTTTAAACCAGGTTAAATACTTACTTCAGTCGTTTTTCCTAGTAGATCTTCCGATATCTAGAGTATGTCGATGTATTTCTTCCAAAATGATATTATTAGCGTTTCAATTCACCTACCTACTTACTTCAATAAGATTTTCCCAGAAGATCTTCCGATATTTTTCGCTCGATTTGCCATCCCTACATACCTTGTAATGTATACCATGATACTTTTGAGAGGGTTAAATACTAACTTCAAAGAGTTTTTCATTGTAAATCTTCCGATATCTCGAGTAAATCAATAAATTTCTTCCAAAATGATGTTTGTGTAGCTTAAAACGTTTTAACTCACGTATCTACTTCAACAAGATTTTCCCAGTTAGATCTTCCGATATACCGATTCTTCCGATATATATAGGTATCGAAATGTCGATATATTTCATCCGATATATCGTAGGTATCGATATCTCATTGACGATATATCGTTTGATCAGTATATCGATATATTTCTTTCGATATGCCATCCCTAGCTTTAAAATAAGTTTTTTCTTGTCAGTTACCAAGCATGTGCCACGAACGGTCTCATTATAATAATAAATACTGAAGAGGATATACGAGTCTTGAATTTTGGCTTTATTCTGATTTTTTAAGTTAAAAGAGTTGGTTTTCATTAGTTTTTCAATAAAAATTGTTCTGAAATGAGTTGTTAGTGGGTTTTTTTTTTACCTCAGGGTACTAAAAAAACAATTTTTAATTGTTTAAGTTCGACTTTTAATTGTTTTTTAAGTTCGATTTTAAATTAGTGATCACTATCACTCCCTATGTGGGGGGTGATACTGATCAATTTAATTATATTTTTGAATGAGCTTAATTCAACAAAATTTCAAAGTTCGTAAGATGTGAGAGAATATAAAAATTATTATTATTATTTTTATTATTTTTTGTTTTTTTATTTTTTAATTTTTTTTGTTTTATTATTATTATTATTAAATTATTATTATTATTTTTTTATTTTTTTTTCATTTTTTTTATTTTTTTTTGTTTTATTATTATTATTTTTTTTTTCAGATATTTTGAATTATTACACTGGTAGTTTTCAAGGAAAAACTGTAGAAATTGATCACTATCACCCCAGTCTACGGTACTCGAATAGATTAGATCTACCTTCTACTATGGACTCTAACGATGATGTCTACTAGTTTTCCTAATGCCCTTCCATTCTCTTCAACGCGATGACTGATCTATTATAAATGTCGCGTCACTACCTACTTAACAAGTGCGGTTCAAAATTGCAGTTCTCTGAAAACTCGAACTTCATGTTGTGTGTGTCTCCCTCTTAGATTTATCGCCTAACATTGTTTCGTTCATTCCAATTGTTCTTAAGAGTTAAGTTTCTCAAAATGATCCCTGGCCACAGAGGAAATTCGTTTTTCTCCGCTGCCCGAAAAATAGGGATTTTCCCGTGCGACAGTAATCTCAAAGTCACTGCGAATCTGCTCACCTATTCGTTTTTCATCGTCATCACTTTCAATTTCATTTCCCTATTCGGTAATTTCTACTTCATCCGAGGAACCGCCAAAAGTGCAAAATCTCTGGTCAACTGGATCGCGTTTCTAAAAAGCGTTTTCGATAACGTTTTCGTCTTCATTCACGTAATTCGACTCAGGATTGAAGTGAGCCGATTTCGGGGGGTCTTGAGGAAGTTCAAGTCTCTCCCGCGTCAAAATATGTCGACAACCAGTTTCAAATTCACGGCGGTGTTTTTTGTCGGTTCGATCAGACACGTGATTTTGGCTATCGCTTTGTTGTTTACAACTGACGAATCCAACGCCAGCAGCGTGCTGATGGAAGCCTCAAGTTTCTACGTACATTTCTGTTCATTTATGGTTAGTACTGTGAAACTGGACTTGACAGATTTTTGAAAAATGTACCTGGATGACATTTTGAGTTGTCTTTTGGCAATGGATTAAAGGAGTCCCAGCGAGTCAGGGTGAAATGTTTCAGTGCTCTCACTCGGTCAATAGAGTAACCTACTGTTTTCCTCGTGTGTTGCTTCGTTTCTGAACAATGAGGAATTTCACCATGTCGGAATTTCCTATTTTTGACCCCAAAATCGGATTCAGCACCTCGAAAAACCCCCTAAGGCAAACTTTCAGCCCGAACTTCCTAATTTACAAATAAACAAAACAGTGTAGAAAATACGAATGTTTAAAAAACCGGGAAAATGACGTCATCCCGGAATAGTTCATTTATGGCCGCTTGAAGCGCTGAGATCGAGAAATCTATAGTCCCCAGATGCATATTTCACAAAAAAGTAAAGTTCGAAATCGAAAAACTGAAGAAAAAAAATAGAAAAAGCAAGATGGGGAAAATTAGGTTTCCCCTGTTTTTGTTTGATAACTTTTCTCTTAGAAAACACGATTTCATTGTCCCAATGGGCAACACTGGGAGGAGACGGCGATCCGAACAGCCAATCAGTGAGCGTTCCCGCTTCACGTCCATTTTCCCGGTTAGTTTTGAAATCAAAAATTTTGATTGTCTCCCAGAAATAACAGGAGACTTATTTTCCGAAATCAGCCCGATTTTCATCTATCCCACACCATTAACTATTCAGGAAAAATGCGAACAGAATTCGGTGAAATTCCTCATTTTGGTTCCCTGTCTGTCCGAGGCGAATCCCTTACAAACATATTGTACGATATTGATGGAATTTTCTGGACATTTGCTGGTTAGTTCTAGGGATGGGTATTGTTATAAAAGTATCGATATTTTGTATCGATACTGTATTGTATCCGAGTATCGATATCCCAAGTATTGTTAGGCATGAGTATCGATATTTTAAAATATCGAGTATCGATACTTTAGTGTGACAAACTATCAATATTATCCAATTTTCTCAGCAAAAAAATAATTTTTTCAACAACTTTTATTCATTTTTTACTGTTGAGAGTCCAGAGTGATTTTTTACATGATTTTTTACATGTCATTACCAAAGAGTAATGACCCAAAAGCCTCTCTACCTTCTTCATTATTTAGCCATTATGTTGAATTTTCCGCGAAAACAGTATCGATATTCGATATTTAGAAATATCGGATCCAAAGTATCGATATCCAAAAATATCGGATAGTGCAGTATCGATACTAAAATATCGAGTATCGGTACGAAAGTATCGATATTTTCAAATATCGAGTATCTATACCCATCCCTAGTTAGTTCCCTATGAGGTTCTTTGATGACAGTATCGAGTGCTCTTGATTGAACGTGCATTTCTTTGAACTACATCACCGAAAGTACCTACTGTATGTAAACGCGTGAACAGATTTTTCTTATAGTCGTCGGATTTGCTCTAATTAGGAGTTGGAATAGTTGATAGATGTTAGTTGTTTATTATGAGATATTAGTTTTTAGAATAGGTGCTAGTTGTTATTAGATGTTAGTCACTAGTTGTTGGAATTTGGTCATTAGATGTTTCTCATTAGTTATTGGAAGTTGGTCATTAGATGTTAGTTGTTAGTAATTAGATCATAGATGTTAGTTTTTAGGACGTCCCACAGTAAGACTTGGGCGTCCTTACGTGATTGATGTGGGGTAAAGTTGGACAACACTCAACAGAAAAAAAATAACCACACAGTAATCCGTTTTAGACCATTCTGAATCCAAATCCGCGAAAAAAAACCATAGGTGTATGTCTGTGTGTGTTAGTAATTACTTTATAGATGTTAGTTTTCAGTAGTTAGAACTTGGTCATTAGTGTTGTGATCAGCTACCTCTTCGCATTTCTGTCCATTCACTTCCTTAGCTCAAGTGGTAGGAGCTCCGATTCAGAATTGGAACAATAGGAGATCGATCCCCGGTCGCGGGAAGTTAATTTTTGACGGTTCAACAATGTGGCACAGTCGTACCATACCCGAATGGTCTCCTCAGAATTTCTCTGAGAGCAATAATTCATTAAGATTAGGTCATCAAAACAACTCCCTCCCAAGACAGGAGTCGAGCTACCACCTATCAGGACAAACATTGAGGTCAGCAGATCCCCCGCCCCGTCAATAAGGAACAATAACAAAAAAGCCAGTCAAAAATACGTGTTCTCACTGGGTTGTAAAACGCCGGCCAAAGCAGCCTCCCTGACTAGGTAGCGGAGTACCTAAGATTTCCTAACGGGTGGTGGTGGGGGGGGGGGGAGATGTCGTGATCAGCTACCTCTTCGCATTTCTGTCCATTCACTTCCTTGGCTCAAGTGGTAGGAGCTCCAGTTCAGAATCGGAACAATAGGAGAGCGATCCCCGGCTTAGGGAAGTTAATTTTTGATGATTCAACATTAGTTTATTGATGCTGGTCATTAGTTGTTAGATGTTAGTTGTAATGTCATACATCTATGTTCAGTAGTTCTCCATTAAAGTGACGTGTAGGAAAACCCAGAGTGGCATGAGTCATCACCAACACAGGCAAGGTGAGGAAGGGAAAGAACACGTCATCTGACGTCACCTCTTTTCCACTCTCCCCTCACCATACTAACTTGAGTATATAAGCCGCACTCAGGGGTCTTCCTACATGCATTCGTACCTCATCTATCGGAGTTATCATTTCTTGTCTTACCTACAGCCCAGTTCTTCCGAGAGAGTGGTTTACCCCATAAAGGCGCCAAACCTCTAGCTCCCCTTAGGGACCTCTTCAGAACAGTAGGCCTCACTAGGTAAATGTTCCGCCTCCCGCCAGTAGGCCTGTTATCAGATGCTGAGGTTGACGGATAGATTCTACGAGCACTTATCCGTACGGTAGGCCGCGAGGCGCCGTGGATGGAGTGTTAAAGCCCTAGGCTTTAGGGATAAATCTCTCCATTGAGTAGGATTCAGGCTAGGAACAATTCAGCGCATCGAGAGAACCATCGCCCTCACTTGACTACACGCAGAACACAACATTAGTCATTAGTTGTTGGAAATTGGTCATTAGATTTTAGTTTTTAGTAGTTAGAACTGGTCGTTAGTTTATAGATGTTGTTCATTAGTTGTTTGTTATTAGTAGTTAGACGTTGATCATTAAATGTTAGTTATTAGTTGCTAGATGTTAGTTATTAGTTGTTACATCTCAGTCATTAGTTGTAAGATGTTTTTTTACTCATTACTTTCTGTATGTTAGTCATTTGTTGTTGGACGTTAAACATTATTTTTGTTTGTCATTAGTTATTATAGTTTATTATTTGTTATTAATTGTTCTTCATTAGTTGTTAGAATTTTTTTTTAAACATACCATAAAACATTTATTAAGTATATTGATTTGAAGTAGAGGAATTATAGGGCTTTAGGTAGTTCCTTCAGCGATCGCGAATTTCCCTCATTCCATCACTCTGGCTGGCACTCCTGCTCCATCTCGAGGCCCAGGCTGTCTGGGTCGCAGCGAAACGGCTCGAATTATGGACAACTGGGTCTTCACCCTCTCCCAGCCCAATGCTTGCGAAAGTGGTATCATCCATTTTGCAGAGAGTCTAGGCCAATCGCTTGAGTACTAACACGTTGTTAGAAAATGGTTGTTACAATTCAACTAGTCATTAATTGTTATGTACAGTTTTTAGATGTTGGTCCCAGAATAGTTGCTAGCGAATCCTGGAAAAATCTACATTGAATCACCTTACAATCTAACTTACTTCAATTTACCTAAATCAGAAAGAGTTCTTAATCGTGTTGTTTGTAAATGTAGGAAATTAGCAACTTAACTGTGAAGTTGACTACTATTGCACTGATCAGCGCAACATTTTTGAAGGTTTTCATTTGTTCATGTTACTCTTCGTGTAGAAGCTTTACTGCCCACCCTGAATGGGATACGAATCTTGAGAAACTGAGACGACTATCCAATCGTTGTTGTCCCAAAACACACTCGAGATATTTTTGACACTGAACCAAAATTTGTTCGAAAATGTTGACGAAAATATCAAAATTAAGAAAAAAATCTATTTTATTTAGAGCTTCTTCGTGTATTTTTGAACAAAGATTTCTTAGTTCTTAACCCTAATTGGACAATGGTGTCACTACTGTCACCGGAAATATCTCAGGAACTCCACAGCTGTCCCAAGGTGTCACCGGAGTAACCAAAATTAAATTGCAATTTTAAATTTAATGGACTGCAGAATTTTGTGTGGGCTTATAGTAAGTCTTAAAATAGAGTTTTGACAAAAAATTCCAAAGAAGTCGGTGGAAAATTTTTTTCAACATCATTTTTTGATTTTTAATAACTGGAGAAAAATTATTCAAAAATTCAGTTGTTTATTAATTTTTAAATTGCAATTTAAATCTACTTAATCTGGTGACACCTTGGGACAACTGTGGAATTCCTAAGACGTTTTTGGTGACACTAATGACACCATGGTCCAATTAGGGTTAAATGTCAAAAAAAGACCCTTCCCTGGTTTTATCTATTCTTACTGTTTTAGGTGATTTTATTATTTTGCTCCTTGGCGGAAATTTTAAGTTTCCATTTCGACAACTTGACGAAAGACTCGACCTACGACATCGCCTCAGTGGAATCCAAGTTGGATCGTCACGATCGATTGAGACGATTAGCGGAAGAACTGAACGCGCTGTTTTCCTGGCAGCTTTTGGTGGGATGTTTCAACAAGTCCGTCGATACTGTCGTTTACGTGTTTTCGGCTATCGATATTGTGAAAGGAGGAACGTTCGAATACGAAGCAACCAGAGATCTCGTGATATTTTCAGAACACGCCTTGTGGGAAGTATTCAACTTGTTCTTCTTAGCAAGATGTTGTTCTCAGATTGTCGATAGCGTAAGTAGCTCATTACCTAAGAGCCATCAGTCTTTTCCTAATTTTGATCGATATGAATTTACGAGGGTACTTAGGTACATACCTATCCACTAGTCTCCCGAAATCAATCAGCAATACTTCAGGAATCGATTCTACGGCTCACGAAAATTCTCGAAAACACGAAAGAAAAAACAAATACTCGTAAATGTAAAAAGCGACATTTTAGCGGAGTTAAAAAATTGTAAGGAAAAGTTGTAGCAAAATAGTTGTGGAATCGATTCCTGAAGTGTTGCTGATTGGCTTCAGGACACCCTGTATGCTATTTTACTTGGGTTGTTTTGTATTTCAGTTTGGGCTGCTTGGAGTTAAAGTTCTACAACTGGTCAGAGAAGACAAGAATTTATACGAATCGGTAAGTAAAATGCTGTTGCTGTAATAAATTGAGGGATTTTTCCGATGACCTATGAGAACCTTCTCTGGTAGATTCTCTTAAAATACAATCAAGTTACTACTGCGAGTAAGTTACAATTAATTCGAGTAAATTCAAGCATCATTCAATTAAGTAATAATTCAAGCATCATGGTTGGAACTCCTAATGGTTTTCGACTGCGGTTCAGTTCAAAATTTGCGTGATCGGTTTCTTGAAGCCAAACAACTGACAAGAAATTTGAATTGAGTGTTTAAAACCAAGCAACTGTTTGAACTAGATAGCAGAGAAAAATGTCCATTCCTTGAAACTATTAGCGTGGATACAAATTTTTCAGGATAAAATACAACTGTACCTGCTGAGGCACCAAGATTTTGAAATAAGCGCTTGCGGCTATTTCTCCGTCGGTTATCATCTTCTGATAGTTGTAAGTAGTGATGATAAATAAATAATTTTTTATTGGTAGAAGTTAAGAGGTTCTTGAAACCTAAGCGCTCGTCTGAAGCCAGGGTTCGGTCGAATTATGAGTGATCTGACAGTTGTTGCAAAAACAGTAACAACACAATGTTTCAAGGGCCTGCCGATCCTGATTCTCGTCAAATGCGTTTCTGTCCATCCACTTCCTTCTCTCAAGTGGTAGGAGCTCCGATTCAGAATTGGAATGATAGGAGATCGATCCCCGTGATCGGGGAGTTAATTTTTGATGATTCAACAATGTGGCGCAGTCGTACCAGACCCGAATGGGCTCCTCAGCATTTCTCTGTGAACAATAATTCATTAAGATTAGGTCATCAATACAACTCCCTCCCAAGACACGAGTCGAGCCACCGCCTATTCGGACAAACGTTGAGGTCAGGAGATCCCCGCCCGTCAATAAGGAACAATAACAAAAAAACTCCGAAGCCAGTCTAAAATAGCGCGTTCTCACTGGGTTGGAAAACACTGGCCAAAGCTCCCCCTCACCACCCTGACTAGGTAACAGAGTACCTAATATTTCCTAGCGAGGGGGGGGATGTTGTGATCAGCTACCTCTTTGCATTTCTGTCCATCCACTTCCTTCTCTCAAGTGGTAGGAGCTCCAATTCAGAATTGGAATGATAGGAGATCGATCCCCTAAATCGAGGAGTTAATTTTTGATGATTCAACAATGTGGCGCAGTCGTACCAGACCCGAATGGGCTCCTCAGCATTTCTCTGTGAACAATAATTCATTAAGATTAGGTCATCAATACAACTCCCTCCCAAGACACGAGTCGAGCCACCGCCTATCAGGACAAACGTTGAGGTCAGCAGATCCCCCGCCCCGTCAATTAGGAACAATAACAAAAAACTCCGAAGCCAGTCTAAAATAGCGTGTTCTCACTGGGTTGGAAAACGCCGGCCAAAGCTCCCCCTCACCACCCTGACTAGGTAACAGAGTACCTAAGATTTCCTAAGGGGGGGGGGGGGGGAGATGTAATCAGCAGTTGCACCTTTGGACCTAACAAATGTATTCTGGGGAAATCAGCGGTCTGCAAAAATTTTACGTTAAATTGTTATATTACCTATTACTTATATAGCATTGTGAAATAACTAGGTGGGGTTTTATATTGTGCTCTTTCTGGTTTCAGGTGGCAACAACGAGCTGCACATACTTGGTGGTTCTTGTGCAATCATTCTCGTAACCCCAGCAACTATTACGTGTTATTCACTCCTAAAGGTTAGTCAACTGCTATAAATGAGAGAGTTTTTGCTGCCAAGCGATGTTTGCTCTGTGAGCCAGGGAAGGTCTATCTAGAGCGCGCAATCACGTTGCTAACCACCCACGCGCCGGCCACTGTTTAGGGATACTAAACGGACTCCTCCAAAATTGGCAACTGCGTCATCAAATATTGTCAAGTTTCTTCGAGATCTTGGGTTCCATGGATACCGCGCTCTGTGAAAAGGTTCCATGAGCACGCTATTGGTGTGCAAAAACGATCTATTGACGTCCCAAGTGACACGATGTGCTAGTTCTATGCTTTATTGCTTCCGAGTCTACCAAGGTAGCCAAAGCTTTCTTTTCACTTTTCAAGGATGAAAAAAAAGTTCTCCAAAATCAAAATTTTCACTCGCGTTTTACGTTTTAGACCTTTTTGAACAATTTTGGTTCCGTGTCTGTCTGTCATGAATTCCTTGTCACGGGCATAACTACACGGACATAACGAAGTTATTGTCCGATTTCTATGAAATTTTCAGATATTGTGCGGGTTGGTGTGTAGACGGTACCCTATGAAAATCATCATCCCCGGACTGATAGAAGCGACTGCGCATGCGCAAACGTAAAATCCTTGTTACAGCCATAACTTCCACATTTTCCATCCGATTTTGATGAAATTTTCAGGGATGTTACAGATCGGTATTTAGATGGTCCCCTATTTAGATTTAGATGGTCCCCTATGAAAATCACCACCTTCGGACTGATAGTAGCCGCTGTGCATGCACATACGTAAAATCCTTGTAACAGCCATAACTCTTACATTTTTCATCCGAATTTGATGAAATTTTCTAGGATTGTCCAGATTAGAGTGTAGATGGTCCCCTATGAGGGTAGTGGAAGGTACTTAGAGATTGGTGTTTTGAGATTAACTACTAAGCATCGGATCATCTGTATAATCGGGTTATGGATACGAGGAAGCTATGTGCCACACCCACTTGGCAGACTTTTTTGTTTTGTTTGGTTGGTAATAGATGACAAAAATGATGACAGTTGACAATCGAAAAAATGTACTGTTATAAATAGAAAGGTAGACACGCGCCGGCCACTGTTTAGGGATTCTAAACGGACTCCTCCAAAATTGGCAACTGCGTCATCAAATATTGTCAAGTTTCTTCGAGATCTTGGGTTCCATGGGTACCGCGCTCTGAGGAAAGGGGCACGTTATCAGCGAGCAAAAACTCTCTATTATCTGAGGAAGGCGAATGTAGAATATTGAAGTTCTCCTTTAGTATTCTATGTTGGTTTGCCTAAGAATGACTCTCATAACGTTCTCAAAAAGCCATCTATAATATTATACTGTTACGTATCAGTGGCGCCTCCTCCAGGCAAACATAGCAAACACTGTTTGCCTTAATAAAAATAAGCAAAATGAATAAATTAATTTTTGTTGAGATTCTCCTATATTGCCATCTTTTTCAAGTAATATAATAGCCAATTTTGGAAAATTTTAATATAATTTAGGTACTTTTTCATTATTACCAAGTAAATTAGATGAAATAGGAGAATGGAATAAGAAAGTACGTATTTTGCCTTGGATACTAGCCCGCAACACACCATAGACTTGGAGAGGTCGGTAATGTAGATGATTGCAGATGATAAGCGAACTAGCGCGGGGCAAAGCGATGCAAGGCAAGCAGTTCAAAAAAATGAATTTTTCGGGACTGTTTAAACGCCAATGTTGTTTAGAGTGAGAGGCGACGATCGGCGGGGGGGGGGGGGGGGTAATCGCGGTGTCAAGTATTACCATACCCCCACTACCACGCTATCAGCTGTTGCAAACAATCGGAGAACTGTTTCGTGACTTTGAAAGCAGAGAAACTTGGAAGATGAGTCATGGATAGTAATTAACCCATGCATGGCAAGTCATAACATATCCATCCAACCACATTATCTCAAGGAAGGAAAATTTAGATTTTTGGCCACTGCAAATAGCGGCTGCCTGGCGCTGACTGGTGTCCCGTTCCCGATTTTACTGTACCTAATCGTTTTTCTTGTTGATAGGTACCTACTTGGAAATAGTTGCATAATATTGAACCCCCCGATGGTTTACGTTTGAGGTAGGTAGCTGCTACGTATATTTTGAAAATCGAATATTAAAAAATCCGTCCGTCCGCGGAACTTTCCTTAATTATAATGGACCGATTTTAATGAAATTTGGTATAAGAGCTCCATTTGGGGTTTACTTGTGCCCCGAAGGTTTTGTCAGTCACTTCTGAGCGGTGAAACATTAGGACTGTAACTTTTAAGGCCCCCTCTCTCGAAAACTCTCGTTATGAAGGTATTGTTTTTTCACCAATTTGAGATAGGTACCTACCATTGAATTTTTAGAATCGAATCAACCCACCCAGAGGATAAACTATCAGCTCTCCATGAGAACTTGAAGGTCGAACTTACGATAAATGTGAAACACGAGTGTGAATCGCAAAAGAGGCCTTATCACCTTAAAAATTTTAGCTGACCAAAATGCGATCGATGTTCGTTTCTTTGGGTTGTACATGTTTTGCTTCCTTAACCAACCGGTAATCAAATTTCTAAACCAAGGAATTCTTTATTTCTTCAAACGGAGTGTGAAGGGTTTATTTCATCTAAATAAACAACATTTTGAAGCAAAAACATGATTGGTAGGTAGTGACGAGGGTAAAGCTGACGCTTTATCTTCAGAAAAATAATAAACCTTTGTGTAATAATTTGCAGCGTTTTTCGTTACTGTTTATTCTTCTGTGACTGGCCAAGCTGTTTGCCTCACGAATATTCTCACGAGACGCCACAGTTACGTATAGCAATATGGGGACCAGAAAATGGATTCAAAGGAGAAGGAACTTGTATTTCTATTAGTCATGTGTTCACGTTCAGGACTACACAACACAAAAGCTTTTACATTTTCCTCAATAGCAACTCCAACAATCAATTATTGGAGACACCTAACGCTATTGATAATATTAAACTGAAAACGCAAGAATGACAGGATTGTAATGACGCGACTCATCAGGATCGATGTAGTTCGACTGGAGGTGTTGATGGTGATGCGAGATTACTCCTTAACGTGTGATAACATACAGGTAATGTACTTTTGACGGTCTCGTCATTGCAGGAGACAACTATCAATTTTCTCCACTCCCTGCTAGGTCACCAATATCGGTTAGTGCGCTTCTCAAACACCTACACCTACACTTTCCATAATACGTGCTTCCAGGTTTTGTCCGAGTCGGTTATTCTGTAGTGTAGGAATGAGATTGGAGTCGAAATTGAAAAAAAAAAACCTCCTTCTTTCCAGGCTTTTGACACCAGGGACAGAAGGTCAGTCTAAACCAAGGCTTACCACCGTGTCATGGATTCCCATCATCACTCTTTGTGAATATGCAGGGAAACTGGTGACAAAATGTCCGAACGCTAAGAGGTGTTTGAGCAGCTCAATTGCAACAAAAACATTTCCACTTCACCAATGTCCAATTCTCAAGAGTGTAAAGACAATGTGTTTTTGTTTTTTGTTTTTTTTTTGAAAGACGTGATTTCTGTACCTACCCATATCTCATCAATTAATAGTCCTACAGAAAACTAAAAAACGCCTGCCAAGTGGGTGTGGCACATAGCTTCCTCGTATCCATAACCCGATTATATAGATGATCCGATGCATAGTAGTTAATCTCAAAACACCAATCTCTAAGTACCTTTCACTACCCTCACAGGGGACCATCTACACGCAAATCTGGACAATCCTAAAAAATGTCATCAACTTCGGATGAAAAATGTAAGTTTTATGGCTGTTACAAGGATTTTACGTTTGCGCATGCGCAGACGCTTCTGTGAATTTTAAGGCCTTGATTTTCATTGGGAACCATCTACAACCTAATTCGTGTAATCCCTGAAAATTTCATCGAAATCGGATGGAAAATGTAGAAGTTATGGCCGTTACAAGGAAATTCACGTTTGCGCAGTGGCCTCTATCAGTCCGAAGGTGGTGATTTTCGTAGGGGACCAACTAAATACTAGTCTGTAACATCCCTGAAAATTTAATTAAAAACGCTGCAAATTATGACACAATGGTATATTATTTTTCTTTATAGATCACTCGTCTGCAAAGCCACCAACCATCCAACATGAAGAAAAACATCGATCGCATTTCGGTCAGCTTTAATTTGAACGGAGATTAGGCCTCTTTTGCGATTCACACTCGTGTTTCTGATTCATCGTACGTCCAAACTTCAAATTCTCGTAGTGAGCGAACGGTTTGTCCTACAGAACTCCGAGTGGTCTCAAAAAATTCTATAGAATCTTAAATTGAAGGAAAAACAATACCTTTATATCAAAATTTTTTTAGTTAGGGCGTTTTCAAAATTTCAAAATTGATTTTGGAACTCTTAGAAGTGACCTACATCAACCAAAATCTTCGGGGCACAACTAGACCCCAAATGGAGCCTACATACCAAATTTCATCAAAATCGGTCAATGCTAAGTGGCAAAAGTGCCGCGGACGGCGGACGGACGGCCAAATTTTTATTCGATTTTTGGATTCTACGTACCTTGAAACGTAAACCATCAAATTTTGAGGGGGTGTTAAAATTTTTGCTTCTGAGTCTACCAAGGTAGTGGAAGCTTTGTTTTCACTTTTCAAGGACGAAAAAAAAAGTTCTCCAAAATCAAAATGTCCACTCGCGTTTTGCGTTTTAGACCTTTCTGAACAATTTTGGTTCTGGGTCTGTGTTGTGATCAGCGACCTCTTCGCATTTCTGTCCATTCGCTTCCTTAGCTCAGTGGTAACGAGCTCTGACTCAGAAGTGTAAATATAGTTTAGTCGGACGATAGGAGATCGATCCCCGGTCGAGGGAAGTTAATTTTTGATGATTCAACATTGTGGCGCAGTCATACCGGACACGAATAGTCTCCTTAGCATTTCTCAGAGAAACATTAATTCATTAAAAAGATTGGGTCATCAAAACAACTCCCTCTCAAGACACGAGTCGAGCCACCGCCTATTCGGACAAACGTTGCGGTCAGCAGATCCCCCACCCCGTCAATAAGGAACAATAACAAAAAACTCCGAAGCCAGTCAAAAATGGCGCGTTCTCACTGGGTTGGAAAACGCCGGCCAAAGCTGCCCCTCACCACCCTGACTAGGTAACGGAGTAGGTACCTGAGATTTCCTAATGGGGGGGGAGATGTTGTGATCAGCGACCTCTTCGCATTTCTGTCCATTCGCTTCCTTTGCTCAAGTGGTGGGAGCTCCGACTCAGAAGTGTAAATATAGTTTAGTCGGACGATAGGAGATCGATCCCCGGTCGAGGGAAGTTAATTTTTGATGATTCAACATCTGTGTGTCTGTCTGTCTGTCATTAATTCCTTGTAACGCGCATAACTATACGAAGTTATTGTCCGATTTCTATGAAATTTTCAGGGATTGTGCGGGTTGGTGTGTAGACGGTCCCCTATGAAAATCATCATCCCCGGACTGATAGAAGCAACTGCGCATGCGCAAAAGTAAATTCCTTGTAACAGCCGTAACTTCAACTGTCCCCCTGGGGTCGCGGGTTCGAAGCCCAGCTGAGGCTAAGTATTTTTTTTGATCCAATCACATACATCTACTCACTTAATCTTTCATCCGAATTTGATGAAATTTTCTAGGATTGTCCAGATTAGCGTGTAGATGGTCCCCTATGAGGGTAGTGAAAGGTACTTAGAGATCGGTGTTTTGAGATTAAGTAATGTGCATCTGATCATCTGTATAATCGGGTCATGGATACGAGGAAGCTATGTGCCACACCCACTTGGCAGACTTTTTTTCTTGGTCGATTCCAAAGGTTCATTATTGAAAATAATAAACCAAAAAATCGGATGGAAAATGTGGAAGTTATGGCCGTTACAAGGAATTCACGTTTTCGCATGCGCAGTGGCTACTATCAGTCTGAAGGTGGTAATTTTCATAGGGGACCATCTACACACCAACCCGCACAATATGTTGAAAATAGGTAGGTAGCTCATTCATGCTTCCTCCATGGGTGCGTTTTGTTGTGTCCGCGGCCCCTTTTCTGTACCTACTGTTGTTGTTTTTTATTCGGTTTTACCCGCGAGTTCGAACGATTCTCCTCTCTAATTTATAGTGAAAGTTTATAGTTTTCCCAAGAGCAGTGTACCTAAGTATCGCATTTGACTTACCCAAAATAAAGTATTAAAGTAAAGGTAACTCGTGATTTATCGTTTTATTGAGTACCTAACATAAATGGCGACCGTGACAGGACGATGAAAATAATCTTTGGATAAGTGGTAAGTCAATAATTATGTCTCTTGAAGTAGCCAAGAAAGCGAGATCGGGCATTCGCCGATCATTCTCAAAGTTGGAGAAGGAAATAGAAGTAGTTTTTGCCGCAAAACACGAAACCGTCGATGTCGCAAAGTTGAAGTCCTTGTTTGCAGTGCTTGAAAGTAGAAACAACGAATTATTGAGCAAAAACATCGCGATCTACGAACTGATGCTTGTTGATACGGACGTGGATGATAATGAAATTGATGCGGAATTGGATAAATGTGATGAATATTCCGTCAAGTTTTCTCACATTGCCGCGTTGATGTCGGATTATACAGAACAGGACGTCGCATCTAATCGTTCCGGTTCATCTCGGCAAAGTTCCGAATTTCGCGGTTTTCCCGACTCAGGTGGTACAATGTATAAGTTACCGAAAATGACGTTGAAAGAGTTTGGTGGAGATATTGCTGATTGGCTACCGTTTTGGGATCAGTTTAACAAAATTCATGCTGACAATAAACTAGATCCTAGTGATAAAATGCACTACCTGTTGATGTCGATCACCCCAAACTCTCCTGCTAGGGCTGTTGTCGATAGTTTCCCTGCTACGTCTGGAATGTACCCTGAGGTTATTCAAGCTCTAAAACAACGGTTCGGTCGTGATGATCTCTTGACGGAGTTTTATATCCGAGAATTGCTCACTATAATTTTGCAGAATATGGCCTCGACTCAAAAGCTTGCTTTATCAATATTGTATGATAAAGTACAGTCTCACCTCAGAAATTTGCACAGTTTAGGTGTGACTATTGACAAGTGTGCGCCAATTTTGTTTCCACTCGTGTCCTCTTGTCTACCCGCTGACGTTTTAAAGACTTGGGAAAGGAAAGGTTCTTCAGGAGTCAATACCAGTTCAAAGACCATGCTTGAGAATTTATTGGGTTTTCTGAAATGTGAAGTCGAAGGTGAACAGAAAATCTCAATGGCTCTTTCTGGTTTTGGGCTCTCGAAAAAATCGATCAGTTCTAAAGTTGACACCAGAAGGGCGAAGAAAGTTTGGGAATCGTCTAGTGATGACGTTTCTACTGCTGCTGGTCTTCTCACTACAGCCAAAGAATCTTCTCCAAAGGGCTGCATTTTTTGCTCTCAGAGTCACAAATCCCAAGACTGTCATAAAGCTATTGAAATGTCATTGGTGGAAAGACGTAAGATCGTTTCTGACAAAAGAGCGTGTTTCTGCTGTCTAAGGGTTGGTCATTCAGCAAAGGTGTGTCGCAACCGCCCTAAATGTGTAGTTTGTCAGAAATCACACTATCCTGTAATTTGTGAAGGAGTGTCTCAAAACACTGTCGCTAGACCTAATGTTACATCACCTAGTAGTGAGTCTGACACTAGAAAATCAGAGGTGCTTACTAGTCTCGTTGCTCCCTGTAATGTTTTGATGCAGACCCTACTAGTGAACATTATGAACGGAGGTAAGAAGCGCACAGTTCGTGCTTTGATTGATACAGCCTCACAGAGAACGTATGTGCTGGATTCCACTATAAAGGAAATGGGTTATGAACCAAAGAGAAGTGAAACGATTCAACACTCGCTGTTTGGTGGTGTGAGCTCTGTAGTGTCCAACTATAACGTGTACCAAGTGCACTTGTCGTCTCTCAATAGTGGATACTGTTGTAATTTTGAAGCTCTCAACCAAACCAAAATTTGTGGTGACATCTCTCCTGTTTTGAAGGGACCCTGGATCTCTGAACTGGCTGATAGTGGCATTTTTCTTTCGGATGTTGGAAAGAGTGGGCCGATTGAAGTACTCATAGGTGCAGACATTGCCGGAAAGTTGTTGTCCGGAGGACTTCAAGCTCTATCAAGCGGACTTGTTGCAGTTCAGACTAAGCTGGGATGGACTTTAATGGGAAAGGTTCCGGAAGTACAAGTATGTGAAAGGGGAGTTGCCATGTTAGTGACAAGCATGGTTACCAAGGACGTGAAAATCACTGATTTGTGGTCACTGGACACGTTGGGAATCACAGATCCAACTGAAAAATTGAACAAGATGGAGTTGGAGTCAGCCACTCACCAACATTTTCTCGACACGGTAAAGATAGCTGATGGTAGGTTTGAGGTGCATTTGCCATGGATTGAAAAACATCCCCCTCTACCAAGCAACTACAACCTGGCTTTGAAGAGAATGGAAAATACAGTCAGGAAACTCAAAAATGAAGGTTATTATGAGGCTTATCAGACCTTGTTGGACGAATGGATCAAGGATGGTGTTATTGAGGAAGTCCTTCCTCTTGGAAACGACACACCATGCCACTACCTTCCACATCGTCACATTGTCAAACCTGGAAGTACCACACCCGTAAGACCCGTGTTTGATGCTTCGGCGCGAGAAAATAAAAACCCTAGTCTCAATCAATGTTTAGAGAAAGGACCTAACTACATCGAGAAAATTCCTTCTGTCTTAGCTCGCTTCCGGTTAAAGAAGTTTGGTGTCATTAGTGACATACGCCGGGCGTTCCTTCAGATTGGTATTGCTCCTCATGATCGAGACTTCCTAAGGTTCCTGTGGATAGACAATGCAGGTATTTTGAAGATTTATCGACACTGTCGTGTTGTTTTTGGACTCTCTCCAAGCCCCTACCAACTAGGAGCTTGTATCGATCTTCATCTGAAACAGGTGATGTCAGAGTGTGATGAGGGGAAACGTCCATATTCAGCAGACCTGATTGAACAACTACGATCCAGTTTCTACGTTGATAACTGCCTGACAAGTGTCGATGATGAGTTTAAGGCCCAGGAATTCATTGAAATCGCCAAGGATGTCATGATGGAGCGTGGATTCGATCTGAGAGGGTGGGAGGTCAGTTCGGAAAATGTTGTATCCCATTCTAATGTACTCGGAATGTTATGGAATCGCAAGGATGACACACTGACTGTGAATGTATCAGGTGTAACATCAATGGAGTTTGAGACTATCACCAAGAGACTGATTCTCAGTGCAGCACATCGTGTTTTTGATCCAATAGGTTTAACATGCTGTGTGACACTTTTACCAAAGTTGATGCTCCAGAAAACTTGGGAATCTGGACAAGGTTGGGACCAAGAAGTGGATGAAGAAATCTCCTCTCAGTTCAAGTCATGGTTCAAAGAAGTATCCCTCCTCTCACAGATTTGTATACCAAGATGGCTCCCAGGTTCAAACACACTCAGTGATGGATGGAGTTTACATGTATTCTCTGATGCCTCTCAGAAATCGTATGGTGCAGTAGTTTTCCTCAGAGTTGAGACTGCCGAGGGTGTCAGAGTGCAACTGGTTGGTGCAAAATCTCGAGTGTCCCCAGTCAGTAAAACCTCGAAAAAGATGACTATACCAAGACTTGAGTTACTTGCAGCATCAATTGCAGCTCGTCTACTACAGAGCATAGTTGAGGACTATGGTTTCAGTAACATTGAGACCACATTTTGGACTGACGCCTCAACTGTACTTGCCTGGATTGAAAGGGACGAGCCATGGGACGTATTCGTCTTCAATAGAGTGAAGGAAATAAGGCAACTCACGTCAAAACATGTTTGGAGACATGTTCCCGGACCTCCCCTCCCGTGGCTGTTCTGCCAGGACGTTATTGGAATCTCGTTGGTGGGAGGGCCCTAACTGGCTCAAATTACCTAAAGAATGTTGGCCTAAACCTATATTGAACTATGATGAAGAGGAAATTGGTTTAGAAAGAAGAAGAAATGTAGTATCGTCTATGCTATGTGAAGCCGTACCTTCGGATTGGTATTATCGAAAATTTTCGAATTACAAGAAAATCATTCGCATGGTAGCATGGATCTACAGGTACAAGACCAATGCCAAAATCAAGAAATGTGATCGTGTTCATCAAGATCTGACTTCAAATGAGTACCTCATAGCAGAGCTCAAAGTACTTTGTATGGTTCAAGAGGAGGCATTCTCCGACGTTTTTGATGAAAGGCTTGCTAGTTTACTCCCTTTTGTTGACAAGAATGGTTTGATCAGACTCATGACCAAAGTCTCTTATAGGAATGATGTCCACGACTTTTGTCATCCTATTGTGTTGCCTAATCATGAACATCCAGTTGTTTTCAGACTAATTATGGACGTACACAGGGACAACTGCCATGCTGGGGTTCAGATGATGATGTCACTTCTGAGGCAAAGATTTTGGATCATTGGAGGTCGACAGTCTGTAAGATCCGTTTTGAATTCTTGTCAAATCTGTAAACGCTACACAGCCAAGAGAATCGAGTCACATCCTGCTCCTTTACCTGAAGCTCGTGTGAGGAATGCCAAGGTGTTCGAGATCTGTGGAGTCGATCTTGGTGGTCCTTTGTTCTTCAAAACTGAAAATGGTACTAAGAAGAAATCCTACGTCTGCATATTCACGTGTGGGGTATACAGAGCTGTACATCTGGAGCTAATCTCCTCATTGTCGACTGACAGCTTCTTACAAGGATTTCGGCGCTTCACAAGTAGAAGAGGACGACCCAGTGTGATGTATAGCGATAGAGGAACGAATTTTGTTGGCATGGATAATGCTTGTGACGAACTGAATTGGAATTTAATCAGTCAGTATAGTACTGCTAGAAGGATTGAATGGAGATTCAATCCCCCATCTTCTCCATGGTGGGGAGGATGGTGGGAGCGCCTCATTGGTGTTTTGAAGAGACTACTACGTAAAGTCCTAGGACACTCCTCTGTGAATTTCGAAGAGATGCTAACGATTCTGTGCGATTGTGAGGCCATCGTGAACGCTAGACCTTTGACATATGTTTCCCAGGATCCTAGTGATTTAACACCTTTGACACCTGGAATGTTCCTAATGGATATCGAAGAGGTGGGAGTACCTGATTTCGATCTAATCGAGTCAGATGATCTTCAAAAAAGGTTCAAATATCGTCAGAGCCTGAAAGAAGTTTTGAGACAGAGATTTCGCCTAGAATACCTTGGTCAACTGAAATTTGCTACCAGCAAGTCTCCTGAACGAGAAGTAGCCATTGGAGACATAGTGCTGATAGAGAGTGACAACAAGAAGCGCCTGGACTGGCCATTGGCTCGAGTTATTGAAAAGGTTGTGGGCAAGGATGGAAACACTCGACTAGTGCGAGTGAAGACAGCCAAAGATATCATGATGAGGCCAATTCATCGACTGTACCCCCTGGAATTGGAGTTGAACCCCAACAAAGATGCTCAAGTTGTTGGCAGGTGCCTGCGCCAGGTCATTGGTCAACCTGAAATGGAAACCCCGATCCAAGAGGAGGAACAACCTCAACCTGAGACTGCAATCCAAGAGAATGACAGCCACGAAGAAGAAATCGTCACCACCCGTTTTGGACGAAGAGTGAGGGCTCCAGTCAAACTCAACTTATAAATATTTGTCCCACTGATATATTTTGTAATGATCTCATGTTGATGTTTTGAATTTTAAAGTTTATATCCGAATGTTAAATATGCTCTTGAATTGTTTGTAATGATAATGTTGAAATGTCAAAGTTCCTACTTAAGCCAAAGTTTTGTACGTCTTGTAGGTAAGTTCACGTATTTGTTGAATGACGTGAACTTAGGTGGGAGTATGTTGAAAATAGGTAGGTAGCTCATTCATGCTTCCTCCATGGGTGCGTTTTGTTGTGTCCGCGGCCCCTTTTCTGTACCTACTGTTGTTGTTTTTTATTCGGTTTTACCCGCGACTTCGAACGATTCTCCTCTCTGATTTATATTGAAAGTTTATAGTTTTTCCAAGAGCAGTGTACCTAAGTATCGCATTTGACTTACCCAAAATAAAGTATTAAAGTAAAGGTAACTCGTGATTTATCGTTTTATTGAGTACCTAACACAATACCTGAAAATTTCATCAAAACCGGACGAGGAATTCATGACAGACACACAGACACAGAACCAAGATTGTTCAGAAAGGTCTAAAACGTAAAACGCGAGTGGAAATTTTGATTTTGTAGAACTTTTTTTTTCATCCTTGAAAAGTGAAAACAAAGCTTCCGCTACCTTGGTAGACTCGGAAGCAAAATATCATTGAAAAGCTCTTTAAATTTTCTTAACCGATCAAAAAATCCCAACCTTTTTGATGGTTTAATTTCGGATATTCGGAGTCAAATTCGCGAAATTACCTTAATTTCTTGTTAATTTGGACAGGAATGGGTTTTTTAACCTAATTTCTAAAATGTACCTATCTTAATATCGAGTTTTATGAAAATTCTGGTTATATCCAACATGAGCATCAGTGTCGTGGCACTGAATCTCTGAAGCAACATCCGCTATATATCGATATCTTGGCAACGTAGCTTTTAAAGCAACTCTGTAAAATTGCCGATTACGATGGCCAGCGCCATAATGTTTTTTAACACGTTGGCTGCGGGAGCCCATTCCCGAGTTTCGCCGTGTCCTGAAACGCTTTTTCGAGCAAATCAGCGCCTAACGCAGGTTTTCCATCGCTTCTGCGCATAATTATGACAAAAAACCGCATTTTTTTCGTCAAATTAATTTTTTCGATTACTTGTCCATCATCCGCCCCAGGCGAGGAATTTTCCTCGGCGCCTGCAGAAACAATGAGTAAAGCGCGTATAGACTAGACCCGCACAGCACCAACCCTGCAGAAAACACCCCTTTTCCTGACAGTTTCTTCGTCTTCCTCCGAAGTCCAAAGACATAGAAACAATTTATACTTACTCGGGGGGTGTTAAGGAGCCAAACAATATAAGACATTTTTTTTTAATGCCTCACAGACGAAAATATTCAGAGAAAATCGATTCTTCAACTTCAAATGATTATTAATCGAAAAACATCCCATCGATCGTGGAACTGAAGGTACCAGTCCGTTAAGAAATCAATATAGATCGAAATTCAGCATCGATTACAATATTAAAATCGAAATTAAGCTGAGGAGCGATCGAAAACCAGTCGTGTCAGATGCTTTTCATGATTACTGTGCATCACCCCGCACACGAGCAGAAACGATTTGATGAACTCTCCATCGACCCGCACCTGACGTGTTAAAACCATTTCCCCTCATTTGTGTGCGAATTTGGCATCAATTGAATAAACATTGGAGCGATTGGACCTACATTTTCCTTGCCAAGTGAAGGGTTAAGGAAATATAACTTTTCAAAATTTCCATTCAATTCTTTAAAGCACAAAAATTCTAAAATTTGAAAATTTGTCTTGGGGAAAACAAATTTATTTTCCCACTCTAAACGGACTTCCGTTGTTAAATAGCTTTCCAACGGTTTAATCAAACAATTTTTTACAATCGAATTTAGAGGAAAATTTTGTGTTTGACAGTGTGAAAAATGGGATTTTTTAAAAAAAAAGGAAGTCGACGTTATGGAGGGGAACTACGAAGTCTACTGCGCAGCCGCTCCTCCTACCCTTCGTCAAACCCTATAGGAACTTTTTTTTTTGATTTGTGGTGCACAAACACCTCTTGGCGTTTAGACATTTGATCATCAGTCTTCCTGTACACATTCCTAAACTTGCCTAAAGCACTGAGCAGACACGGGAATGAGATGGCTTGATCTCGTCCTGAAGCGTTTTGGTACCTATAGATCCATCGGTTGTCTTGTTTAGAATGACCTTCTGTGATTGATGAAGAGAAAAGGCTCAGCCTAGCCCATAAAATCAAAGTTGGTTTCAAGAAAATTTTCCATTCTCATCAAGTTCCATGTAATTTATATGTTTCCTTGAAGTTGAGTATGAATATGAATCTATACTGGGTGTTTCACGAAAAGGTTACACCCCCCTTCATTTTCGCAAAATACAGCGTAAAAAATTCCGACCAACGCAATTCTTCATGATTTTTTGTGAGAATCTCAGGAAAAACACTTTTGCGCAAAAAAGTTGCGCGCAATCGTGCGCAATTGACGCTAACTTAATTTTTTCAAATGGAATCCCCCTTTTTTTTATTACAGATTCGGATTCTACGTCAAAATTCATGAAAAATTCATACCCGAATCGATTTTTTTTTATTGCGCGCGACCTGGCTTTTTGAACGCTCTAAGGGCCGGGGGTACAACACCCGTTTAAACGTCACTCATCGATTAAACTACTGTTTAAACGGAGAATGCAGTTTAGGGCTGGGGTACAAGTTCCTAAACTACGCTTTTAGTTCCTGATAAGAGCTAAACTAAGACTAAAGTTAAACGGTCGCTGATGGCCGTTTGAGCTGAGCTTAGTGGGTAATAACGAGAAATATTGTTACCAATGTGGTGAAGTATTTTGGTTGAGGTTGAATTTTATTAAATATATTGTAGTAGCTGCTCAACTATGCTACATTATTCACTGACGATTTTAGTGTAGAAGTTAGTCTGTACAAATATGAATTAAATTTAAGGAATACCTAGTTGGAAAAAGCATTCAACAATTTGAACATTAAAATAGGAAAATATTCCAGCTTTTTATTCAAGTTTTAATGAACTAAATATAGTTATTTCAAGAACGGAATCAAGAGAGGTAAAGTCACAAAACTACATACAGGTACATTTGTGTATTTTTCGGAAAAAATATACAGAATATCTCAAAACATTATTGATTTGTAATAGGTACAGTCATTTAATAATTAGATATCAGTCAGGTCCTTTACTCAGTTACACAATGATTGATACCTACAGAATAATATTGTATTGATAAAATAAAATGGGAAGGTAGGAGGAAACTACCATTAGGAATAGGGCAGCACCCTTCGTAGGAGACGTATCTTCAGTTGATCGTGGTAATCACCTGAAAAAAATGAATTGGGTATGACGAAAAGAGTTGTGAAGTAGGTAACTATGATGAAGAGTGACGTAAGAGAGTAGTTAACAAAATGCATCTACAGTATTACGAGCAATTTGAGCTTCATAAGTGCTGTAGATACCTACTTGCTGGTTTTGCAGGAGTGATTTTTGGTAATACATTCTATCAGGTATTCTACCGATCGTTATGATTATTTACGTTGTAACGGTTTTTTAAGAGTTATGGGAAAAAAACCGAAATACTTCCCAGCCAGGAAAGAGAGAACGCAGACTACTACTGGTCTCCAAACCTCCCCATACAACCAGCCACTAAATCCTTTTCTTGGAAATGGCACTTTCTCTTTCCTGTTGGTTTTCTTTATTTTTTATTTTTTTTTATTTTTATTTTTTCTCTAACTTAACAAGGTACCTTGATAGAAAGAAACTTATTCTAACAAATCAGACCCTATCATTTAATTATCCTAGCTTCTTGGAAGGTTATATCGGCATCTGACAGGAACTTCAGGGAAGATGTTGGCTGGAACTTCTTGTAGTAATCTGGACTGGAACTTCAGCTGTGAACCCAGTGGGAAGCAGGAACTTCTGATAGAACTTTGAATTCCACCTTTGAGTAGAGATGTTAGAAGGAACTTCTTGAAGTGATCTGGACTGGAGCTTCAACTATGACTCAGAAAAAATTAACGAAGCAGGAACTTCTGGTAGAAATCTTGATTCACCCTTCTGTGGGGATTTCAGCAGGAACTTCGAAGAATAGTCTGGACTGGAACTTCAGCTATTAACTCAGTGAAATAGAACAGGAATCTGGACTGGAGGTTCAGCTATAATCTCAGCAGTAAACAGGAAGCAGGAACTTCACAGAATATAAGTGAGCCTCATAACCCCCGCCAGCCCATTGGCTCGCGGGGTATTAGGGGAGGCGCTCAGAGGCGCCCCAGGCAGGGGCGTCGGCCATCCTCCCCCTCTTCCTCTTCCTCATCATCCCTACCCTCATCCTCATCCACTGCCTCTTTGAACCACCAGTGTGCCCATTGTGAGCGGGCATTCACTACCAGGTCCGGCCTTGGTCTCCGCATCAGACGGAAGCATCCTGTTGCTGCTAATGCTGCTATTGATATTGAACGAATACAGCCCAGGTATGCTTCCTAGGAACTGCGCAGGATGGCGGCAGATGAGGCAGTGGCTGTGCGTAATGGGGTACGTAATATTAATGTTTATCTGAATGAACGTTTTCCCACGCGCACAGTCATTGCAATCAAGAACATCCGCCTGAAGCCCCACTATAAGCAGCTTGTCCAGGAAGCTATCCTGGCAAATAGCAGTGGGGCTTCTCCCGCATCTCCTATTGCTGATGTGGAGCAGCAGCCTGCCATTCAGTATCCCTCCCCCGGGACCTCCGGTCTTCTTACCGATCTGAAGACCGAAGTTCTGAGGCTCGGGGGGCAGGTAGGTCGTATTGAAGGCTATGAAAGCACCTACCTGCAGGATCTGGTGAGGCGGGCTGTTGAAGGGCTGGATAACCTGGAAGAAGAGGTTGCAGCCTATTTAGGGAGAATCTTCCCGCGGGTTGGGGATGCGACCGTGACGCGGCACCAGGGGGGACCTCCTCCCAGAATGGTGTTGCGTGGAGGTCGCAGAGCAGCTAAACAAGCAAGACGGCGGGAGTACCACCGGGTTCAGAGTTTGTGGAGGAAGCATCCGGCGCGTGTGGCTGCGGAGGTACTGGAGGAGCCTGGGGAAAATCAAGTTCAACCCCCTCTCCAGGAGTTTGTGGATTTCTGGGGGCCCCTTCTGAGTGCTCCCAGTCACGACCCTGGGGAGTGTGTGGTTCCCCCAGTCTCCACCAGGGATTCCTTGCGCAGCATCATGTGCTCGCCAGTGCTGTCTGACGAGGCACACAAGTGCCGTGTCAGGAACTCCACTTCCGCTGGACCCGATGGTGTTTCCGCCCGACGCTGGAATAAAGCACCTAAGACGATTAAGCTGCTCATCCTCAACCTGCTCCTCCTTGCGGGAAGACCCCCGAAAGCATTAACCCGTACCCGAACCGTGTTTATTCCCAAGAAAGGGGGAAGTGGGCCTGGAGGCTATCGACCGATCTCTGTATCTTCGGTAGTCTTCCGCCACTTCCAAAAAGTACTGGCATCTCGCCTCCAGGTGGCTGGTGTCATTGGTGATGTCCAGAGAGCGTTTTGGCCAGCGGATGGCACAGCGGAGAACCTTACAGTTCTCCAAACTGTCATCTCGCTGGCCCGTATTAAACGCCGGCAACTCCATCTCGCCGCTCTGGATGTCGCTAAGGCCTTTGACACAGTCAGTCACCTTGCCCTGACCGATTGCCTTCGTGGTGTCGGGGCCCCATCTCGGTTAATCGAGTATGTGGCCTGTCTGTACCAGGAAGGCGTGACGGTCCTCGAGGCAGGAGGTGAGGTGTCAGGGGATATACGGATTGGGCGTGGGGTACGCCAGGGGGATCCCCTATCACCACTCCTCTTCAACCTGGTCGTGGATACAGCCTTGGGTAAGCTGCCCACAGAAGTAGGGTTTGATCTCGCCCCTGGGGTGCGAGTAGGAGCATTGGCTTTTGCCGATGATGTTATCCTACTCGCAGAAACCCGTGAGGGCTTGCAGATCGCCCTCAATGCATTTGCTAAGCAGCTAGCCGGGTGTGGACTT
The DNA here is from genome assembly GCA_009739505.2 of Apolygus lucorum. Taxonomy (NCBI): domain Eukaryota; kingdom Metazoa; phylum Arthropoda; class Insecta; order Hemiptera; family Miridae; genus Apolygus; species Apolygus lucorum. The sequence continues at coordinate 1,015,882 of CM019177.2, forward strand.
GTGGTTAACCCTGATAAGTGTGGGTCGGTCTCCTTGGTCCCGTCGGGTCGCCAACATAAGGTGAAAGTTGTGGATGGGGGTTTTGTCGTTGGACAGTCCCCCATCCCATCTCGATCCGTGTTGGAGGTCTGGCGGTACCTTGGAGTCGACTTCATGGGGGTGGCCACTATAACTGCCAGCCGTGTGGACCTTGGTAGAGCGCTAGCTCGCGTTACCAAGGCTCCATTGAAGCCACAGCAGAAGCTGCGCCTCCTTCGCACGTACTTACTGCCGAAGCTAACCTATGGGTTAGTCTTTGGCAGGCTTACGGCGGGGAGGCTGCAAGAATTAGATCGAGAAGTTCGCTCTGCTGTGCGCTCTTGGCTGAAGTTCCCACCTGGTGTCCCAAGTGCCTATGTTCATGCACCGGTCAAATCCGGTGGGCTTGGTATTGTGTCTCTCTCGGCATGTATCCCTTCTCTGCGCCGCCGGCGCCTGCTAGCCCTTCAAGGGTCGAGCTGGGAGGTCGCCCGTGCGGCTGCTGATCTTGATTTTGTCAGGCAGCAGTTAGCATGGTGCGACCGAGCAACACCATCTGCTCCAAAACCCAGTTGTCTGCTGAGTTCGCTGCTGCGCTGCATGAATCAGTAGATGGTAAAGAACTCCGACAGTGCTCCGAAAGCCTTGTCTCATCCCAATGGGTAGATTGGGCTTCGGAGGGCATTGGGGCCCGCGACTACCGACACTTTCACGCCATCCGCGTGGCATCTTTGCCAACTGCGGTGAGGTGTTCAAGAGGTAGTCGCGGGACAACCCTACCCCTTTGCCGCGCCTGTCGGAGTGGAAATGAACATTTATATCATGTAGTGCAGCAGTGTCCTCGGACTCATGGTGGCCGCATTCTACGTCATGATGCGGTCGCCAAGCAGATAGCAGGTGCTTTGTCATCTAGCGGCTGGGATGTTGAGAGAGAGAGATTGTATCACATGCCAAGTGACCAGGGTAAGAAGCCCGACATTGTTGCCGTCAAGCCCGACCAGTCTTGCATTATCCTGGATGTCCAAGTTGTCAATGGCAGCTTGGACATGGAGCAGACTTGGCGGGCTAAGATAAGAAAGTATGATAGAGATGATTTACGGCAAGCAGTGTCGGAGCTAAAAGGAGTGGCACCCAACAACATCAGGGTGATGGCTGCAACCTTGTCATGGCGCGGTGTGTGGTGCGGGAAAAGTGCCACGGAGTTGCGTGAGTTGGGCATCTCGGTAGGCGTACTCCGTGGTATCACCACCCGTGTCCTGCTCGGCTCATATTTGAACTGGTGGTCGTTTTATAGAGGCACTTCCCTTCATCCTTCTCTCCCACCCCCACCTTCCTCATCTTCACTTATCCCTAGGGCCGGCGTCGGGTGAGTCCTGGGCGTCCTCCCCATTATATTTGATTTATTTATTTTTTTTTTAATTTATGGCGTGCCCCCTCCGTCACCAAAGACATTTTGTCTTGAGGGGAGTTCATTGAAAAAAAAAAAAAAAAAAAAAAAAAAAAAAATTGAATAGAACTTCAGTATAGCCTCTTTGGTATTAATTTCCCCTTTTTAGTGATTGTAATTTCCAGAATAAATTTATAGTAGTCAGTTCTTTTTATGATGTTCTCTCTAAATTGGCAGAGATTGATAAGAGGTTCTTCCTCTATATTTCAATCTGTTCAAAAAAAATTTGGATTTCACAATGGAATAAGTTATAACTCCTTTGTGAATCCTTAGGGGTTGAAGCTTGCACTAGTCAGTTAAGGCCAGTCAGTATTATTACCATGTTAAGCTTCCTTGGTTCTGTCAAATCTGAATGACCGAGTAAATTTCCGTCGTGTGGGATGCTCGGTAGAGTCCTTTTGCCTTCATCCTGCACTGCCCTCTAGCGAGACTCCTGTGTCTTATCGTCCGTTCGCCGGTCCGCCGCTAGGGCGCTTCCGCATCTCTTTCCCCGCCGTGATAGGGTTTCTCGCGCCTCCAACAGGTGGCGACTCTTTCCATCTTCAGGTCTTGGTGATGACGGGAAACTGCCGTTCATTTCTCCGTTAAATTTATTTGTTTTCATTAGTAATTTTATGGGAATGGACATCTTTTCTTTTCTACAGTAAGCATCCCATTTACTTTCAGGTACGTTTGCATATTATCAGTGGTTATTATTGTTTGATCATTGGGAATTGATAACTTTGGCAAAATTTGTAGGTCTCATGCTGTCAATCAGTACCTACTTAATTATCTTGAAAATGGTGAGCAGGTGTGCAATCGCCACAACGTACATCAACCAATATTCGAAACAAAGTTGCTTGCTAGTGAAAGAAATAGTAGTTATCACTGCTCACTTTCACATTATCGTCGGAAGTATTCGGCATGCAAAATTTCTTTTAATGATAAGAAATAGGATAAAATTAATATGTCGTAAGTACTCACCACATCTTCGAAAAACCGGTTCTTGGACGGAAAGACTCTTTCTTGAATAACCGACTTTTGGGTCGATCATGAAAGTTAATAGGTACGTCGTTTTCATCGTTGGCAACTCCAAAATTGCACAAAAATTAGGTTTTGGAGAACCCTTTTTTGGTGGCACATGTTTTTTCATCATTTTTTGACGCTGAATCACAGGGTGTCATCCGTTTTTCAATTTGACTGGAATTTTTCTAAATGGCGGCCAAAAATTCGGTTGTTATAAGGGAAAAAAATCGATCTTTTAAAATCGTTATGAGTTTTTAGGCAATTTTATTCAGTTCAAGCGTGATCGTGCTGCCAGTTTTTATTTTAACTCCACCGTAGACGGCCCCAAGCCCGTGGTTCAACAGGAGGTGAGAAAATAAAAAATAAACTTGATTTCGACCACAAAACTGATGTTTTCGTGAAAGAAATGTTAATTTTTCCTCTTGAAATCTTGGTCTTCCTCAAAACGGATGACACCCTGTGATTCAGCGTCAAAAAATGATGAATGATGAAAAAACATGTGCCACCCTAAGGGTTCTCCAAAACCTAATTTTTGCGCAATTGTGCAGTTGCGCAACTTAGAGCGTTCAAAAAGCCAGGTTACGCGCAATAAAACAAATCGATTCGGGTATGAATTTTTCATGAAGTTCGACGTAGAATCCGAATCTGTAATTAAAAAAAGGGGGGGGTTTTATTTGAAAAAATGAAGTTAGTGTCAATTGCGCACGATTACGCGCAACTTTTTGGCGCAAAAGTATTTTTCCCGAGATCTTCACAAAAAATCATGAAGAATTGCGTTGATCGGAATTTTTTACGCTGTATTTTGTGGAAATGAAGGGGGTGTAACCTTTTCGTGAAATACCCTGTATATTCCAAGAGTTCCAACATCCAATGGGGAAGTCAATAAATACCCTTGTTGCCTCTACACTCTCACAACAACTAAGAATCTGTCAGCGACTTCTCTTTAAAAACCTCTTTCATTCAGCGAGGCAATTATAACACCTCAACATGCCTACCCAGTAACCTGGTTTTTTAGACCAGAAACCAAATTCCCTTCAATTTTCCTGACTTCTCAACCTCATCCACTTCACCTTCAAATTTTTAGAGTAATACAAATAAACCCGTCAAAGTCAGTAAATTCAGTCAGTCAGATCGACTAAAGTAAATTTCTCAAGCAACATTTTTATTCCAAATTTTAACCGTAACAAAAACACTACGGCTATCAGGTGACCTGTACTTCTACGCCGCTCATTTAATGCAATATTGTGTCATATTTCAAAATTTTCGGGTTTCTGAAGAAAAAACTCTCTTGGAGGGCTAAAAACTTGCATGCGTGCCTTGTCGCATGGCCTTGCGTGCATTGTCGTACCTCTCCAGCACTCGTAAAATATTAATGGAAACAGTGTCACTTCTCAGTTATTAGAGAGTTACAGCAACATTTGGAACCATTCAGACGTGAGAAACTGCTAGGGCGAGCATCGAGTGGATGCTAACTTTCCGACGTGAGACTCACATGATTGACGTTGCTTTAGATTTTTCAACACTCCATAGGTACGTCGACTCAATCCGAGGTTTTTGTTTTCGTTGAACCGATAAAGGAAAACAGGAAGGAAAATATAAAGAAATCAATGAAGTACGCTCGTTTATTACCCAAAATAATCGTAAAAGTATAAATAAATAAATGCAAAATGAATGTAAGCACCTAATCGTGCATTTCAGTTCGTCCCCTTGTCTGAGGAGTTGATGACAGACAACCGAATTCAACGAGATTGGTAGTTTATGATCGACCTCGGGCTAATCAACCTTTTCGTATTATATTCCAATATTACCTTTTCGAAGTAAAATAAATACAAAGTCGGTCAAAAAGGTAGAGGAAACTTGCCTTCAATGGGGAAGAAATTGAGATCGATTGTCCAACTGATGTCATCGAGATTGAACACCCGCCATCCACACTTCAGAAGCCGCAACAGACTGAAATGTATAAGGGAGCAATATTCACTTCAAGCGAAATGTATAAGGGACCAATGCTTCAATCTTCAATTCACTTTACTGTGACCCCGAAGATAAAGAACTCGCGAAAGATTCACCGAAACTCTTCAAAACGAAAGAAACAGAATGATCAGCTGATTGATGGCGGCCTTTAGCTCAGCCACAAAAACAAGGAGTTGACCTAGTAGGTTATCTCACGTCGAAAACGCGAGAGGGCCAAGTCAACCGTCTTCCGTGAGCCTCACGTCATGCGCGAGGCTCGCGTTTTCGACGTGAGTCTTGCGTTTTTGTACGTATCTTGGCCCGCTGTAACTCTCTATTCACCAAATACATTTGACGTTGAGATATTACACTAATGCATTAAATGAGCGACACTATGAATTTTGAGTTCATGCTGATCACCTTTCTGTGATCTAGACCTACTCGAGTCAGGTTGGGATCCCCTCAGTTGGACCATTTTTGCAGTTCCTACTCGAGTGCCTGGTATGTGGCTTTGTCTGACTGAGGCCATTACACCACTCTCCTCAACAATATTGAGTAAATCAAGAAGTTATTCATCGAGAACAGCGTCAACATGGGGCTGTCGTGGATGAACCAGCGGGAAATCTACCCTCAACCAAACAGGAGTAGCAGAGACGTTGCAGCCGCCTTGTCTCCTCTATTTCCAATATCTCGATTCTTAGGCATTCTTCCCTACTCAGACGCCTTCGACTTTTCCAATGGCTGGCTCGTCTATTCTCTATCGCTCCACTTCATCCTCCTGGGAGTCAATATCTTTCACAAAATATACCTCGCAGTGACTCTCGGCTTCTCTGGATACAATAGATACAGATTCCTCCAAGATTTTGAAATCATTCTCAACTACGTGACTGTTATTACCCACTTGATCCAGCTCACGTTCAAAAAACAAAACTTGGGATCCATCTTACGGAAAACGGCTGAAATTGACACATTTTGGGTCATATACACCAAACATTTTGCCAGAAATTACTTCATCGGAGGCGCTTTGTGGCTTGTAGTTCCCCTCACGCTGGAATTTAACAATTTGGAGCAAGTCGTGTCACTGACGATATTTTTCACTATCGTTATGGTGTTATGTTCATTTCTGGAAGTCCTGAGGTGCCATCTAAAATGCATCGTCGAACAATTGCAACCTGATAAAGTTCATCTCGCAAACCTCATTGAAACTCACAACACGATCGTGCGCCTCGCTGCGGCCATAAACGAGTTATTCTCCTGGCAAATATTGTGGATCTGCATCAGATGCTCGGTGACGTTTGTGATCGACATTTTCATGTTGCTCAAAATCGTGAGCACCACCGACCTGAAAGAGACGTACATCGAGTTTATAATGTCGACGAGCAGCAGTTTATGGGACTTCCTCGTTTTGTTCCTGCTGTCGTCTTCTTGTTCGAAAACTTCGGAACACGTGGGTATTTGTCATTCTTCATTTACTTTTATGGATATTAGAGAACTGAGCATAAGAGCACAAACAGATAGAAAGAGCAAATTGAACACATTTAAATATTCCTCCTCGATACTTGGGGGTCTCAGTCAGTCGCCATTCCTTTCTTGTTCTGGGTAAGTCTAATCTCTTAAGAACCGGCGCTTGGTTGCCCCCCCTCCACCTCCCTGTCTGAACGAGCTGCGTTGCCACCCACCACCCCCAGTGCCTTCCCCATCCTCCAGCTTTCTCATAGCTGGTCAGTTTTCCTTAGTTTTCTCAGGAAATAATCATCCAATGGGGTATTTCGGTGGGTCGGAAATTCAGGTTTTTGACCTCAAATTTGGATTCAGCACCCTTGAAAACCTATATACTACAACTTTAAGCCCAATGATACTATAACATGTGGTAGAAAAATTAATTAAAGAGATCACACGTTTGAAAAAGGCGGGCCGCTATAAATGCACACACACTAGGCAAGGACTACGCCGCGGACAGCCCCGCGCGCGTGTGTGAGTAGAATGTTGTAGTATCCAAGAGGGGTTTCTGTGCATGGATACTTTTTCAAAGACAGTTGGCTAGCTACGTCACGCATGGCTAGCTACGTCATACCATTCAAATCTTCAACTTTCCTTAGCTTCTCTGATTTTTTAAAAACATTTTCTCGACGAACAGACCCGATTACCGTTATTCCTGAGCCATACTCTTTTGAAAAAAAAAAAAAAAAAAAAATTGACCGAAATACCCCATTGTCATGTTCCTTGTGTTTTGCCAGAATTCCAGTTTTACTGCACCAAGTGCAGCCTTGCACCCGGAGGTGGGTTAATGCGAACAGCCACCAGCTTTGGTAGTCACTTGAAAATGGCGTCTTCCTGTCAGGCTGAGGGAGCCAGGTGGACAGCCCCCCCCCCCCCCACTACAGTCGATTGGGGGTTGAGCTGTGCTGGTGGGGGTTGAATGGTGGTGCCTCCAATGATCTTTGCTTCACGCACTTCTCCACCAGGGGGTGCTGATGTCTGACGGGGATTTTGATTGAGACCTCCAGTCACAATGTAATACACTTGCCATTTAATTTCAATGTTTTCTGCTTTGTTACAGATTAACGCATTTAATTCACATTTATTCAAAATCATCCGTAGTCACGCTACATTATTTAGAAGTGTAAGTACAAATTACACAAATTCCTCCATCGTGCAGGTACTCACTGACAGCAGTATGATGAGGAGGTCTCAGTTGGTCGCTGTTCATTACTCATTCTGGGTTAGTATTTCCCTGAATTACAGGCACTCAAAATTTGAAAATTGTACCCAAATTTGAAATTTTCAAGGATTTAAAAATTGATTAGTGGGGAAACATGTTTATTCAGTTGGGGGTTTCTCATTTTTCTCAGGCAATTATTGTTCGATTTTTATGGTTCCAGCGGCAATCTTTTAGTTTTCTCAATTCCCTAGACTGCTGCACTAATGAATTTTAAAAATCCTTGAAAATTCCAGATTTTGGTACAATTTTTAAAGTTTTAGTGCCTGTAATTTTGGGAAATGCTAACACAGACGAGGAACAAAGGGCGACTGACTGAGACCCCCTTAAGGTTATCAGCTACTCGACTAGGTGCCTGAAGTTTTGCCTCTCCATGCGTTGCACACGAATTGAGTATCAATTAGTAAATCAAATTACATTGCTATTACCTACCTACTTAGTATTTTCTTGATGGTTAAATAATTTGTACCTACTGTATATCAAGTTGGAAGGTATTTATGTATTTTGTGGAGTCAGGAGAATATTGATTTTATGTTGGTCGATTCGACTCGACTTAAAATCTATTGTATTTATTGTCCCAGACTCGCTCATTCCATTCCTAGGAATTAATTTCAGGAGAAGTTGAAGCTCTATGCAATACTACGAGAGGGTCACGAATTTAACGCATGTGGCTACTTCACCGTGGGATACCCTTTGATCACATCAGTAAGTGAATTAATGGCATATAAAGAGGATCATAAGGAGGTTATTGTGTATTAGTTGAGGTTAACATTGGAAAATTATGGCCAGCCCGTGCAAACTAATGAGGTTCTCTAATTGGTGAAGCCCACGTGGCTCATGCTGGAACAATCTGAACGCTAAATCCCTTGATCGCTAAATCGCTTGATTTCCTTGTCCCTCGCATCGCTTCCCGATCACCGTTATTATTCAGCGTCCCCTTTGCCTCAACAAACTATGATCGAAATCGACCGCTTCACCGTCTTCCCCGAAGTGCCAATCTCTTTTTGACTTTTAGCATGGAACTATGCTTTAGCCTTGGACTCACTTGCCGAAAAATGTCACACGAATATGTCACGCGGAATGTGTAACGCGGATGGGTGACGAAATTTTCTTATGATTTTCACGTACAACCGAGCCGTTGGTAGGGAAATGGAACTTCCGCAATTGTAATCACACAGTAAACGTTCACCATTCGTTGGAAAGCTCCTGATTTATGTCGCATTTGTATATTGAGTGTTATATTAATGTGTTAGGTGTTTATCCAATAATGCGATATTATAAATAGTTAGTAAACAATCTTATGTGTCGCTAGCCTGGTTCATTACCAGGGAAGTTAGAAAATACCACAGTTCGTATCCATCGTAAAGCATAGTTCCATGTTTCTCGAATTTTAGCCGTAGGCTCTAAGTGAAAAGCATCCGGGGGTCCAGGGGGCTTGCCCCCTGGCGAGGCGCACTGCGCCGAGTTTATCCCCAGTTCGATTTCTTTTTCTCTCCCCTCTCATCGCTCAAGACTTTATTTTCAAACTCCCAAGTTTCATTTCAGTAGTTTTCATTTTCATTTCCCCCTCCCCCTTTTGTTTTTTTTTCCTCTTTAAATCCAATGTAATTGGGCTTGCCCGTATTAAATAAATAAATAATAAATAAATAAATAAATCAGGGGGTCTGTTCTACTTCCGTGATGACGTCAGCACGTCACCAACCAAAAATTTCAAAGCATACAATTTTTAAATCAGCTCGTTCATCATTCTCTTTAACAGTTGTTACTGTTTAACTTGAGCGAGAAAGTTTTGAAAGTCAGACATGGTAGGCCCCAACTACCCACATGGTAGCCCATAGGTATATTGGGGATAGACAAGGAATTTTCTGAAAAACTAACCAAAGTCGAGGAATTTTGGGAAGAGTAGAGGTATTTTTCTGAGGTCAGAAATAATAGAATCTCTCTGGAAGAAGAATGAGAACAGAAATGATATAATTCAATTCAAACCAAGTTCAGTAATTGTCTTGCATTTTTGTGTTAGAGCCCAAAATTACCTACATTGATTTTCTGGATAATAGTTCATTCAGGGTGGGCGCGCACAGCTGTGTTGAAAACTTCTAATACTAGGGCATGCGCACGTATTTTTTAATTTTTTTATCTTAACACTTTCAGTGCGGATCATGTCATATGACAGCATGAAGAGTTTCGTCTCTGGCGGGTGTGGTCATATGACATGATGGGCCTCATGCTGCTCGCTCACTCTTTATTGCTTCGTACAAACTACTGCAACCTTCTACCAAAGCTGTGCAACTTTTTTTCGACTTAAAAGTACCATACCTTTCCCCTAGAATGCGCCGTTTTTCACCTCGGAGTTCTTGGGAGGAGTCCAGACGTCAAATTCTCAGTAACCTGTGTTTCACAATGTTACTGCGATCCATGTCCATGTCTGCGTTCTTCTCGCTACTCGTTATTTTTTCGAATATCTCGCGCTTCTCACCAAATCTCGTGGTTCTTGTGTGAGCTTCAACACAAGTGCAGTGTTTTACTAATACGAGGGTAGTTCGGAAAGTAAGAGTACTGGTGCTCTCACGGGATGGGGCAATTTTTTTTCCCTAAGTTAGCTGCACTGCGTTGTAGGTGGGGATCTCCTGAAGAAATTGTGAGGTCAACCACCTCGCTAGTACGAAAACTCTGGTATTGGTGAGCGTTTGCGTGAACAATGTCAATTCAAAATCCCGCCAAGTGCGAGGTGCGCGCCGCATTTTGGAGAGATTTGAAGTGGAAGGTGAGGCATTTCTGGACTCCATCATGACAGGCAATGAAACTTGGGTAGCTCATTACACTCCTGAGACAAAAATACAATCCCAACAGTGGCGCCATACCACCTCACCGTCGACAAAAAAATTCAAAACCCAAATTTCGGCAAAAAAAAATCATGGCTTTGGTTTTTTGGGACCGAGAAGGCATCATTTTGATCAAATATTTGCCACATGGAGAAACCATTAATGCGGAACAATACTGTGAAACCTTGAAGAAACTCAGAAGGGCAATTCAGAACAAACGAAGAGGGATGCTGATGAAGGGAGTCTGTTTTTGCACGACAATGCGCGACCGCACACGGCGAACCTCACCAAGGCTCTTTTGGACTCCTTCGGTTGGGAAATTTTGGACCACCCCCCTTACTCCCCCGACTTGGCGCCTTCTGATTACCATCTGTTCACTTCTCTGAAGATGTACCTTGGTGGGAAACATTTTTCAACCGACCAGGAGGTTCAAAAAGCCGTCACAAACTGGAGCAAGGAGGTGGCGGGAAGTTTTTATGACGAGGGGATTACAAAGCTCATTTCACAGTCGCAAAAGTGCATTGATCGAGAAGGCGATTACGTGGAAAAATAACTTAGATGTATGCCTGTAATACCCTTTTATTTTTTTTTAAACAAAATTTTTGCAAAGTCAGGAAAAATCGAGTACTCTTACTTTCCGAACTACCCTCGTAAGTAGGTACGTCACATGAGATAACTATGTCCAAGAACAACAAGTTCCTGAGACCAGCTCCCAAAAGCAGGCAATTGTTGCTGTTCGAACCTCCTCGTAAGTCCTACACATATTTATTATATTTAGAGATTATTATTTTTTCAACCGGGGAAAATGGAATCGACTAAACTTTGTGGTAATTTGCAGAGGGAGAAGGATTTTCGAGCAAACGACTTCGTCAAAGCGTATATAAATAGCTAAAAACTAAGCTCCAATGTCGAATTTCAGACAAAATTATCTCCCGCCGGAGGCCAAAGTAGGGTGTTCTAGTCCCGCATTGAGAGTGCTATGGCTAATGTCCCGACTTTAGTTGTGAAATCCGCCACCACGTGGTAGCACCAAAATGAAGACAATTTCGTTTACTCCTCAGTTGAGAACGGATCGAGATATTTTAATTCCGCAAACGGATTTCTTTTCAAGATCACCGTAGAGTTCCGGGTAATTGGTTTATATAGATCACTCGTCTGCAGAGCCACCAACCACCCAACATGAAGAAAAACATCGATCGCATTTCGGTCAGCTTTAATTTGAACGGAGATTAGGCCTCTTTTGCGATTCACACTCGTGTTTCTGATTTATCGTACGTCCAACCCTTAAATTCTCGTAGGGAGCGAACGGTTTGTCCTACAGGGCTCCGCGTGGTCTCAAAAAATTCTAAAAATCGTATAGAATCTTAAATTGAAGGAAAAACAATACCTTTATATCATATTTTTTTTGAGTTAGGGCGTTTCCAAAATTTCAAAATTCATTTTTGAACCCTTAGAAGTGACTTGTTGGAATTCAACATTTCATTTTCAAATAAAGACGTTATGTAACAAAAGAAGCTTTTAATTACTTCCATTAACGTGGGCTTCTATTGGAAAAAACTCGGCGCTTTGCGCCTCAGCGGGGGGCTCCGCCCCCCTGCACCCCCCGGTTTATTTCTTTTTCCATACTCTGTATGAAATCATAGGAACACAGAATGTGTTTTTGCGATGCTAGTCATCCGTCAAATAAAAAACAACAATAATAAATGTGGAGTCTTTGGCAATAATAAAATAAATAATTGTTAGACATTCAATTTGGTCTAAAACCCTATAAATGTTATATAAATAAATATGTAACTACAAGAAAAATACTATATAAATTGAGAGCTTTCCAACGAATGGTGAACAATTTCTGTGCAATGAACACTGCGGGAGTTCTATTTCCTTATCAACGGCTTGGTTGCACGTGAAAATCATTAGGTATAAAAGGCGCGTAACGGTTTTTTTCTGTCGCTTTTTCGTGACGATTTTTTTTCGGTAGGTCATCGCAAAAACACATTCTGTGTTAATACAGTTTATTAAGTGTTGAACAGGTTGTTCTACTCTAAACATGAATGTCCTCAAATACCATATATTTCACGTTGAAGGAAGTAATTAGAAGCTTCTTTTGTTACATAACGTCATGCTGTATTTGAAAATGAAATGTAGAATTCCAACAAGGCAAAATATTGTGCTGCACAAAATCCGTTTTTACTTCCATCCCCTGTAATGCCATCATATTCCAATGTAGCTCCATGAAATGCACATGACTGTGTCGATTTTTGATGTTGTTTCACGATTATTTTGGTATGTTTTTTCGATTGGAGGTCCCTGTTCTGACTTATTGTATTTCAAAAACAGTTCTCCTATCTTTTAACACAGAATTATAGGGTAAGTGTACCTCCTATTCTTCGGTCTTGGCGAGAGGGGGGTACACTTTCACTTTCATTTCCCAACCAAACCCCAACGTAGGCAGCATAGGCCGTTTCCTCTCTATCTTCTACCTCTATAGGTGTGACCCCCTGGGCGGTCCTCCGCACGGAAGGTGTTTACTTTGCATAGTTTTAGTAGGAACTCCTAATAAAATCAATTTCGTCTGTCTAGGTGATTGGAGCCACCACTACATACGTTGTTATTCTGGTGCAATTTTTATTTGACACCGGTGGAACTCAAGACCTGAAAGATGGTAACTTCAATCTGACTCTTCTTCAAGAATCGACCTCAAATCCACTTAACGAGACCACCGAATATGAATATGAGTAATCGATTTTAGGTATTAGCATAATAGTCAACTCGAATTTCTGCAGTATGAAACCACTAAAGCATAGTTAAGGTTTAATGTTTAATGTAGGTTTAATGTAGGTTGGGCCCCTTCAAAAAATTTAGATTTGAAGTCCAATTTTCCATCATGTGAAGTTCTAGATAGTAACTAGATCTGGATGTATTGGTACGTAAACGTTCTAAATTTTCAATTCTCCAGAGACGTTTTCGATTTTTTATTATTATTATTTTTTTGGGTTGTAAACTTTTTAATTGAGAAGGATGAGAAAACTCAAATATATTGATGGATCTTACCTTGCCTAGTCATTCTTCCTGTTGAAATCCTGCCACCGCTGACTTTGAGTTGTAGGTAGGACACTATTTCCGAATTCTTAATAGAAATGAAGTTAGTTTCAAATAATCCTAATAAAGCAAATCGTCAAAATTCAACAATAATTGCCAGAGAAAAATGGGAAAAACCGATTATTTAGTTACGATTTTCCTTTTTTTCTCTACAAATTAGTGTAAGATTTGATGATTCCAGCGGCAAAATTTTAGCTTTTCAAATCCCTAGACTGCTGCACTAACAAATTTCAAAAATCCATGAAAATTTCAAATTTAGGTACAACTTTTAAAGTTTGAGCGACTTCAATTTATGGAAATACTCGGAAAACCTGTCAAGATGAACGAACGAAGACCGACTGAGACCCCATTAAACTATTAGCTTACTAATATTGTATTTGTTAATAAAATTCTTTGTTATTGTAAAAAAATCTGTTTATTATTAATAAGCTGATAACTGCACTTATTTCAAATTTTCTTTTAAAAAATTGACCTAACGTTTTTTCAAACAAATTGGTGCTTTTTATGGCAGCGTAGCCAACTTCAGAGTTTGCAAATTAAAACATTGAAACTGTTTGGACCTTCCCGCCAAAAATTGAGCAGTTGGCCCAAAGACAAAGTAGTTCCCTAGTTTCAACTTCCGCCGCTAAGGGATTCAGCTAAGAATGAACCAAATTGGATCTTCTCGTACTATCAATGGGTTATTGCATTCAGAATTAATAGGCCAGTATTAGATCTATAAAAATTAATGAACTAATAAAGCCAGGACGATCATAATTAAGAACAACACAGAAAATGAATGCACCAGGCCGATCAAGATGGCTGCGACGAAGAAACCACTCTGTGGTCCCGATGCCTCCGCCATGACTCCATCATTATCTGTACTTTTTAACTCTGTGCTCTCATATTTTCTCATTGAAATACTATATTAGTTCTGTTCAATACAACCAGTTAGTTCTAAACCTGTGTGGTTTATTCAGTGTTAGTTCCCGAAATAAACAGAAACCACAACAATATAATATATTGATTGAGAACAACAATATTATTGTTGATCTCAGTGAATGCATGATCGTTTTTGTACTGAATTTGGCAGAAAAGAAAACGAAACAAAAATAATTACGAAAAAAATTAATCATACATTTTATTTCCAATGTTTTTATTTTTGGCAATAAGATAAGTTGACTTCTGTCATTTGACACCTTATTTCTTTTTAGTTTTTGATTTCCCAAAAACTGGGTTTTTTCAGGTTTGTGAACAATTTGTTCAGCTATGCTTTAGGTTTATTATTTTCAATAATGAACCTTTGTGTAAGCCGCATCAGGAGGATCCCTACAGTGAGAGCACGGGCGAGGTTGGTGGGAGAACAGAGTTTGAGGTCAGTTGGGTTGAGGAGGGGATGGAGGAGAGTAGAGTGGCCTCTCCCCCACCTCCGTCGATGGATCCCTTGTCCCTGCGCCAGAAGTGATACGCCACTGTGAGAGCCCGGACCACCCTGCGTTGGTTGCGAGAAAATCTAAGTTGTTTTACCCGAAAAGTTTGTGTGAAGTCGCGATTGTCATCAAGTTTTACCCACCCACCGCTATTGAACAATTGATTATAGAGAAAGGAACATTTTTGTGCAGTTAAATCCGTCTACGAGATCCATCGAGTCACCACCAGGTTAGAAATCATCCCTCAACTGGTAAAGTACCACTGTTTCTTCAGTTAGGTTGTCTCTCGTGTGATTTTAATTGATTATTTGTTATTTTCCCTTCAACCTGATCCATTTGGAACACTTACCTGTAATTTATACCGCTCCAGTCACGACGCACCACGTGTTATTCCCAAGTCATAAATCTTACTATACTAAGGTTGTAATTCTGTTTAATTGTCTTTAAATCATCAGTCGAAGTAGATCAAGGACGTGGGGCCCTATTCTGATTCACTAAACGCGCCCGCAGTGGCTTCGCGAAGCAACTGAGTGGTTTCCCGAAACCACTGGGTGGCTAATTTTCGGAGTTAGCGATATGGATATTATAATAGCGACCTATTCTAATTCACTAAACGCACCTTTTTCTCGTTTCAGTGGTTAACTGAAGCAACTCAGTGGTTTCGAAGGCTCTTTTCTTAGCGACTGGTCCGGAGCAGTCGCTTCATTTATCAACCAAGTGGTTTCAGTTATCAACCGAGTTGTTACTCAAAATCTTTCGGTTTTCGAGAATTTTTCGTGTTTTTTTTCACGTTAACATTTACGTATTATATAGGGGACCATTTTTCTGCATTTAGGGGTACTATATCTTTTACCCCCACCTCAAACATACAGTATGTTAGGTATGCTAGTACCAAATCCTCCACATAAATAATCGTGTAGGTACTTTTTGGAAACAGGGTGATCAGGAGATTCACATTTTGGTAGAATTATATTTTTTACCCCCACCCTAACATACAGTATGTTAGGTATGCTAGTACCAAATCCTCCACATAAAAAATCGTGTAGGTACTTTTTGAAAACAGGGTGTTCCGGAGATTCACATTTTGGTAGAATTACATTTTTTACCCCCACCCTAACATACAGTATGTTAGGTATGCTAGTACCAAATCCTCCACATAAATAATCGTGTAGGTACTTTTTGGAAACAGGGTGATCAGGAGATTCACATTATGGTAGAATTACATTTTTTACCCCACCCTAACATACAGTATGTTAGGTATGCTAGCTCCAAATCGTCCACATAAAAAATTGTGTAGGTTCTTTTTGAAAACAGGGTGTTCCGGAGATTCACATTTTGGTAGAATTATATTGTTTACCCCTACCCTAACATACAGTATGTTAGGTATGCTAGTACCAAATCCTCCACATAAATAATCGTGTAGGTACTTTTTGGAAACAGGGTGAACAGGAGATTCACATTTTGGTAGAATTATATTTTTTACCCCCACCCTAACATACAGTATGTTAGGTATGTTAGATCCAAATCCTCCACATAAAAAATTAAGGGGGTACTTTTCGGAAACAGGGTGGGGGTAAAATGTAATTCTGCCAAAATGTGAATCTCCTAATCATCGTGTTTCCAAAATGTATCTACACGAATTTGTTTGTGGAGGATTTGGATCTAACATAGGTACCTAACATACTGTATGTTAAGGTGGGGTTAAGCATTTAATTCTACCAAAATGGGAATCTCCGGAACACCCTGTTTCCAAAAAGTACCTACACGATTATTTATGTGGAGGATTTGGTACTAGCATACCTAACATAGGTACTGTATGTTAGGGTGGGGGTAAAAAATGTAATTCTACCAAAATGTGAATCTCCTGATCACCCTGTTTCCAAAAAGTACCTACACGATTTTTTATGTGGAGGATTTGGTACTAGCATACCTAACATACTGTATGTTAGGGTGGGGGTAAAAAATGTAATTCTACCAAAATGTGAATCTCCGGAACACCCTGTTTTCAAAAAGTACCTACACAATTTTTTATGTGGAGGATTTGGAACTAGCATACCTAACATACTGTACGTTAGGGTGGGGGTAAAAAAATGTAATTCTACCATAATGTGAATCTCCTGATCACCCTGTTTCCAAAAAGTACCTAAACGATTATTTATGTGGAGGATTTGGTACTAGCATACCTAACATACTGTATGTTAGGGTGGGGTAAAAAATTTAATTCTACCAAAATGTGAATCTCCTAATCACCCTGTTTCCAAAAAGTACCTGCACGATTTTTTATGTGGAGGATTTGATTCTAGCATACCTAACATACTGTATGTTAGGGTGGGGGTAAAATATGTAATTCTACCAAAATGTGAATCTCCTAATCACCCTGTTTCCAAAAAGTACCTACACGATTTTTTATGTGGAGGATTTGATTCTAGCACACCTAACATACCTTCTATATTTACATTTGTGGTGGGGGTAAAAAATTTAATACTTCCACATTATGAGCCCTCACATCGCCTTGAATCTCATGAAAAAAGAGTACTCACATGAACATATTTGATACATTTTGATTTTCTAACTTTTTTCAATCCCAACTTATTGCATTATAAGTTCGATTTATCGTTGTTTATGGAGGGGGTAACAAATAAACTAATCTATTCATTTATACATCTATTCCCCTCCCTCTCCCGTTTCCAAAAAGTGTTCATTCACCTTAATTGGTAAATTTTAACGGTACTAATCTCTTGGAAAATGAATCGGAAACACTATTGAGTTTATAATATCCATGTCGCTTCAGTAGCAACTCGGTGGTTAAGTTAGCGACTGGTGCGTTTAGTGAATCAGAATAGGGCCCCTGGTCCGTCATCTAAATTGCTCTAGTCACGAGTTTGGGTGATAGTGCCGTAGTCAGGGCACTTACCACGTGTTGGTTGAAGACGTACTTCTTCTCTAAGGGGGATGATATTTAATTTCCAATTGTTTATTGATTGATATTATTGATACTAAAGGTATCCATCGTTTAATTTCATTATTTTATTGTTAATTGTCTTGATTCGGGGACTTGAGTGCCCCGCATACCGCTCGTAGTTCCATTGAGTGCCTTCCATGCCTGACTTGTTTTTACTTAATTACTTAATTAACTATTGAATAGCTACTTACCTGCTGACTTACCTTTTTTCATTCCGTTCAGTAGTAGTAGATCGCAGAGTCATACTTACCTCAGCTCTTGTATTTTTGAACTGATAACTAAAGGTTACCTACCTACTTAGTTTTAAGGGTACTTACCTAGGATTGCCGATCTCGATTGCAACTTAAGTCTAGGGCTTATATCTAATACTTACCAATCTGATACTTACCTTACGAAGGTCCTACCAATTAATTCTGATTTCGTTATTTTGTTTGATTTTTATACTTAGGTAGGGGAAGGTCCCCAGGTTTGGTCAGCGTCAAGGGTTGGTCAGTCTGTTATTTCTCCAAGGGAGAATCACGAGAGAATTTTGTTTTGTCTACCACAGGCTAGGTCTATTTAAGGCAATACTGCGTCAAAAGTTTTTTTTGGGTTGGCTACATTTGTTATCAAGTTATCAAGTGATAAAACAAATGTGACCCCCAAAGTAAAAAGTTCGGTTTCTCACTGCCTGCGTGTTCACAGTCATGGTAAGTGTCTTTATGTAAATATTTTCATACACTTTTGTAGTCTAAGATGTCCTCGAAGTTATTCACTAGTTAGAATTTCTTTTTGTGTTAAATTACGACTGGAATCGCAGTATTTCGAAAGTCTTGACAGGCGACAAGGGTCGGTCAGTTTTTGGCGACAGGGGTTGGACAGGTGATGTTGCACTTTCCCTGCTTTTGAAAAAACCCTTAAATCCCCCTAATTTTGTGACTGGCTCCCAAAAATGTGATGAACTAGGTTTTGGGCTTAATGAGCTCTCTAGTGGCGCCGGTAACAACTTTCTAAGCCCTGCTACATCCACTCGAAAAATTGAGGAAGTTATGTTGAAAAAACCTCAAAAATGTCACTAAGTTAGGGGGTTTCACGGCATTTCTCATGATTTACTTAAATTTGTTCGTTTTTATCTGTTTCAGGATTAAAAAGGATTAAAAAAAACAAGCCACCTGTTAATGTTCTTATTGTTAAATTTACCATCAAGTATGACTTTTCTTAAGTTTAATAATGAGTGTTTATTGGAAATATTCCGGTTGAAAAGTTAATAAAACAATTTCAATAAATGTATCTACTATCTGTGATTTTAAAAATAAGAATAAAAAGACCTATCGTAAATTTAGAATACTACCTGCATCTCAAAGCTAGTGATATTTGCTTCTTATTGTTTAATTTACTAGGTATCAAGCATGACTTTTTTCAAGTTTATCAAAAAATCTTTAATGAAAATGTTGTGGCTGAAAAGTTAATAAACAAACATTTTAATAAAATGTACTTTGAATTATTTAATTTCCTCCTGGGAAACCAGAGCGACAAGCCTTGGTCAGGGAGCCATGGAGCCATGACCAACGCTTGTCGCCTACATGACCAAGGGAGGGTCAAGCGACAAGGGTTGGTCAAAAAATCAATTTTTTAAAAAAAAATTCCCAAAAATTATTGGTGAGTGTTACAGCGAAAATGAAAATTTTATTAGAAAGGTTAATGGTTAATCTTTCAAAATAAATTTGTTCTGACATTTAAAATTACAGTTTTCAAGGTGTTTTGAGGGTCAAAAGAAAAAGGTGACCAACCTAGGGGACCTTCCCCTACCTGTTTTGTTCCTATTTGAAGTTGTGTTATTAAACACCCTAATTTTGAAACCTGTAGTTTCTGTTGGAATACCACCTGAGTTCCTACTTTTGGGTACATGAGTTCGAACCTATAGTCGTTAGGTTGTTTTGAGATTGGACCCTTCAGGCCATAGCTACCAGGTTTCTAGTTAATGGCTAATACGACTTTTCAGTCGCCTCACGACAACTAGTGGCTTACATTTGGAATCGACCAAGAAAAAAATTTTCTAACGCCCCCTCAAAATTTGATGGTTTACGTTTCAAGGTAGGTACATAGAATCCAAAAATCGATTAAAAATTTGGCCGTCCGTCCACCGTACGCGGCACTTTTGCCACTTAGAATTGACCGATTTTGATGAAATTTGGTATGTAGGCTCCATTTGGGGTCTAGTTGTGCCCCGAAGATTTTGGTTGATGTAGGTCACTTCTAAGGGTTCCAAAATAAATTTTGAAAACGCCCTAACTCAAAAAATTTCGATACAAAGGTATTGTTTTTCCTTCAATTTAACACTCTCAGTGCGGATGTCTCCATATGGAGACGCGCTCGCCCCCAACCCCTGACGGGCGTCTCCATTTGGAGACGTTGTGAATGTGAGCGCTCCTCAAGTTTGAATCACTCGTAGTGAGGGTGAACAGCCTTGAGAAGGTCCCGTCCTGAGTTTACGGCTTCATTAGAGTGTGAACTTTGTGCGCGTACTTTTCGTTTGTGCCTGGACCTTTCATAACTACGCATACGAGGGGAAAAGCCTGAGAGGGGCTTTTTTGCAAAACCACCTGATTTTGGTAAGTGTTTTATAATTGATATCACATCTCTAATTATGAAACGTTTATGGTAACATCTATTCACGCAGTTCTAGCGATCATCACTACAAAAAGTGCTAAAAAGTAGTTATTTCTGGTATTTTCCCGTTGGTACCTACCCTCTTCTCTCTCATTCTAAACTTTTTTTGGATCATTCCAATCAACGAAAAATTATTCTTTTATAGATACACGATCTGAACAATGTCCGAAAACCACAAACCTGGCCCATCATCAGAGGAACCTGCTACAAATCTAGGTAAATGACTGGTTCATGCTCGTAAATTTGTTGCTGTAGATTCGTAGCTCTAGGTGTTATCAGAACTTTTTGTTTATTGTCTGACAGTTTTGTTTTATTCCTATGTCTACCTTTTTTCTAGATGGTGGAGACTTTGATTTGACTCAGGAGTCCGAAAACGACTTTGATTATTTACTGTTCCTATGAATAATTTTGTTTTATATAAAAATTATTTTTTTGTATAGTTTATATATACTGAATGTATTTTTGAATGATACTGTACTGTTTATATAATATTCAAAAATTATTATTCAAAAATACGTTCAGTAATATTCAAAAATACATTCAGTATATTATACTTGAATTATTATTCAAAAATACGTTCAGTAATATTCAAAAATACATTCAGTATATTATACTGAATGTATTTTTGAATATTACTGAACGTATTTTTGAATAATAATACATTCAGTATATTATACTGAATGTATTTTTGAATATTACTGAACGTATTTTTGAATAATAATTTTTGAATAAAACTGTACTGTAAATATATTTTTACGTCAAAAATAATTATTTGTATGTGTTATGGTGGGGTTCCTCCTCCCGAAGCCGACCTTCCTCTTCGTCGGAAGACATGGTATTTGCAAAGGAACAACACTTCCGAATTGTAAACTAATTTTATTACCTGACGAAACTGTACTATTTCAGAAACGGAACTCGAGTTAGCGATACTCCCCCTCGGACAGCATTTACTACAAATTTGATATCAAAATGATCACATGACACCTCAAAGGTTCACACTCAAGCGAGCTACAACGATAACTGTTCGGGCAGAACTGAAGGAGGGCTTAACAGGTGCCCCCTCTCTTCTCTCAATAGTTTCAAAACCTGTCACGAGGGGATTTACGAGCAGCTTGTGGCGACACTACTGTGTTTTCGAGTTTCAAATAATAACAATTGTTCAAAATAACAATGTCAGTAAATCTGATGATAATGCAAGTAAAATGGTAAACGTTCAATCGGGTTCAATCCGGGTTTGAGTCTTCGTTTTCATCAATCCATCACACGGCGATCCTGACGTTGCTTCCGTCCTCGGGAGCTCAGTTCACCTAGGGGACCAGACACAGCCCATTAGTGAAGAGAATATCAGCCTACTCCCGTCTCCATAAGTGAAGGGTTTCCCCTTCAGGCAAACAATTCAAAATAACAGCAAAGAACTGGCAAGTAAAGTAATGCACATGCACAGTGGAGGTAGGAGGCACGAGGAAAATTTCAATGAACAAACAATTCCAAGTAACAATCAAATTGTGCAAGGAGGTACAGGAATTATCCTTTGATCAATATATTTGAGCCAGGTGAATCCAGTCATAAGGAATCATTAAAAGCAACTCGTTCAAAAGGAACTCATTCAAAAGAACTGCTTGGGAAGGTTGTCTATCTCACTTGGGCTTGACAGTCACACTATCAGAAAAGTAATGACTGTAAGACGTAGACCACGTAAAGGGAAGGACATAGAACAAGGGTCCAACTATGACGCAGCCAACGTAAGGGTGCCAAGCAAGGTAGACTCCAGCCCACATTCCAAAATTAGACTCATCCTTGACTGAGAAAATGATTATGATGATCACTGAGAAGACTTGGGGATCCAAAGTCAACATAGGTGGGATAGTCCACATTCAACATGATGATCACTGAGAAGACTTGGGGATCCAAAGTCAACATAGGTGGAATAATCCACATTCAACAAAATAACAAGACTGGGCGAATCCACAGTCACCTTGGAAGAGCAGTGGGTAGTCCACCATGAACAAAAACAGTCAAGAAAGTCAAAATTACTTCGATAAATCCCTGCTATCATCAGGGATAGTTCTAGAGCCATCAAAATTAGGAGCCTTGCGCAACTGTTCGTGAGGGTATTTCAAGTACTTCCTTGATCCTCCAGAAACATACTGCAATAAGTAGCGGTCATTTGGTAAAACCTTAACAATTTAATATGGTCCTCAATAAGCGTTATCCAATATGATTAGATTCCTCGCCTCCATCTGTGCAAATACCAAATCGTTTTCTTCAAACCTCTTAACTTTGAGTTTTCCACTGTCAAATCGACTTATGCTTATTTGAATATGTTTCTCAGTCAATCGAGTAGCAGTATCATGAATTTTATGTGTGCCATCGAATGGAGTGCTTCTAAGGTTTTTTTTTTCGTATCCAAAATGGAAGAGATATTCGTGTACATTGTTGACAACAGCATAACGTAGTGAATGTGGTACGATGGGAAGATATCTTGTGCGTGTATGTCTCTGTACCTTGCTACACAAAATTCTTTAATGAATTTCATAATATTTTTGAATATCAGGATCAATATACGATGTTTTCCATGAGGTCTTAGTTTTTGGTGTTGCTGCTCTATGGGGGTGTTGATAAACAAAGAATTTGCATTTGGACTTTCAATAATTGGTTCCAAAGTTAGAGTACTATCATCATTGTCATCAATGGGGTTACAAACCTTGCAAAAAGGACCACCTTCTTTGGACTTGTGGCATTAGATCTTGTTTATTTTGTGTTGCACGAAGCGAAGCACAGTCAGTTACTACAATGAATTGGTAACTTTGTAAATAATTATGAGAATGCGTTGCGGCATAAACCACAAGGGTCTTCAGCTCTTAATAGTTGCAACGTGATTCTAATGGAGTGGTTCTTTTGCTATTGTCAGACACACACTGACAAAGTTTCGTATGGGACAAATCTCTAAAGATTATCTGGACCCAAGAGGATTGCCAGGTCAGTCATACGTCTTTAAACTTCAGCTTACCCAATCCCCAGCTAGGATTGTTAGGAAACTTGGTACCTAGGCAGGACATAAGAGATTTACTGCAAATAATTTTAATTCACAAGTAGGCGCAAAAATAAGTCAGGCCTAACCACTGAATCAGCGGAGGAGACGACACTAACAGCTGTAGTATGCAACAGGTCTTGGCTTTTCATCAATGATGTTAATCAGTATTGATCCAAAACCTAAAGAACTTGCATCAATATGCAATTCAATTGGGTATGAAGGGTTGAAAATGGTTAAAATTGGTTCTGAGGTTAGGAGGCCAATAAAATGGAATAGGATCGATTTTTGTTGTCATCTGACGTATTATCAGGTTTACGGGTCAATTGGAACAAAGGGGTTGCTAACTGTGCAAAATTATGCACAATTGTCTAAAATTTGATGCTAGACCAAGGAATTGGCGAAGTGTACAAAGAGTTGTGGGAGGTCACAAATTGTGAGAGCTTCAACTTTAGTTTTATTGGGTTGCAACTCTCCGTTCTCTATCTCATAACCTACATATTTGATTTTAGTTACAACAAATGAGCATTTAGAAAAAATTGGATGAGAAACCAGCAGCTGTTAATATTCCCAGAGCATAATCTAAGCGTTCTAATGCCTCACTCGGAGTGCTAGCAGAAATCAACATAATTATCGTACATGTAGCATGTGACATAATCATGTGCTAAGACTCCTAAAGCTTTCATGATAGCTCGTTGATAGACACTTGGTCCGTTACGTACCCCAAAAGGTAAAACCAAAAATTCCCACTGTCCATCTGGTGTTACAAAAGACAGTTTTTCAATGGAGTCTTCCTGAACAGGAATTTAATAAAATCCACAGGCAGCATCCAAGATGGTGAAATACTTAGCTCCACTAAATCGAGCAATTTGATCAGTAATCAACGGCAAAGGAAAATGTTCTGGGACTGTGTTCAAATCCAAGGAACGAAAATCAACAGTCATCCGAAAACCTCCAGTCTTTTTCTGAACAAGAAGTACCTATTGGACTAAAAAGGGGATGAGCTAGGACAAATTACTTTTGCATCTTCAAGTTCTTTTATGTGCTCTCGAACTAATTCACATTGTACAGGAACAGGACTGAGTCTATAAGGACGTTGTTGTACTGTTTTAGTTGAATCAATGAGAAGAATTTTAAATGTTCCAGTGGTAATGCGTGTGGTTAGAACTCCTGTGATGAAGAATTTTGAATATTTTTGTAAAATATTAACGAGTTTTGATTTTTGACTAATAGGAATATCTGTGTGTAATTCGTTGAAATTCACATCATTTACTGGTGAAACTTGACGATTTTCTGATAATGAGTCTGTATGTGTGGGTAAATCAAAGAATGGAACGGTTATGGTGTGACAGCCTGGGATCTCACTGAACAACACAACCACATCCTTTGTAAACCGATCCAGAGAACATCGATCTATCAAAAATCAGAAAATTCATAATTAGATTTGCAAGTGTTATCAGTTCCAGAATGCTTATCTCTCTTAATATCACTATCCAATAAAACTTTTGACTCAATTCCAAGAATTGTGTCCTCGATTTAACACGAATTTCATTCATAAAAAGTCCAGTAGTGTCCAGTAAAATATTCTCAGTAGTAGAAGACATGATAGGAGGATGTCCTTCCTCAATTTGCACGTATTTGGGATAATCACCATATAATAATCTGTCACAAGAATTTCTCGCCCCAAAATTATGGGCACTGGAAGACAGCTCTATCTACCACTATGTGAAACAAAACATGGTATCACGACCATTGGTGGTAATTAAAACTCGTTTTTGGCATTTAGAAATGGTTACTGCAGATCCTATTCCATGCAAATGAACTATATTGTTAAAGGAAGTGCCTTGTAATTTAGAACTAATGGACATACGAAGGAGAGAGCATTCTGATCCTGAGACGAAAAACGCTGAATATGATTACACAAAGGTTTATAAATTTTCTACATAGATCACTCGTGTTTCTGATTCATCTTAAGTCCAACCCTTAGGTTCTCATAGGGAATGAACGGTTTGTCCTACAGAGCTCCGCGTGGTCTCAAAAATTCGATACTGTCTTAAATTGAAGGAAAAACAACACCTTCATACCAATTTTTTTTTTTTTTTTTGAGCTAGGGCGTTTTCAAAATTTTAACCCTTAGAAGTGACCGACATCAACCAAAATCTTAGGGGCACAACCAGACCCCAAACTGAGTCCACATACTAAATTTCATCAAAATCAGTCAATGGAAACTAAAAAAAAATGCCGCGGACGGCCAAATTTTTATTCAACTTTTGGATTCTATGTAAACCAACAAATTTTGAGGAGGGGGTTAGAAATTGTTTTAATCTTGGTCGATTCCAGAGGTTCATTATTGAAAATTATAAACCAAAAATAGTGGAATACATCACCTCGGTAAGTAAAAGTGCCTTCTGGATTAGCAACGCATAGGCCAACGTGCTTCTCTGCTGGCTTGGACATCAGACTTCTGTATTCTCCCGGGCCTGGTCTTGATAACTGCTTCTTCTTGGGACAGTTCGGTGCGATGTATCCTCCTTGGTTGCAGGCAAAGCAAGTACTGGTGATGGGTTGCTTTGGTAGGTGACTTGCTGAGGTAGTCTCAGACACTGATGTGTGACGCTCAAAAACTTTGTGTTCAGTTCGTTGACAATATCCACAGCGAAGATTGAAGTTTTGAGGAGATGAGAAAAAAGAGGTTTAATCATTTGGGCAGCGTTTTGAAGAGGTAATTCTTGATTCAAAGAGATTTTGTCAGCTATTTCTTTCATAACTCTCGCTTGTTCAAATAATAAATTGTGTAATTCATTCCTGAAATAATACTTGTCATGAGCGTATGGTGAGGGGGGTGGAGGAACAGGAGGTCTCCGACGATCTCCACTCGTGTTTCGTCAGCACTCGTAAAAATTCGGCAACATCGCGTTCGGAAGTGCGTGATCTTGGAAGGGTGTACCCCCCTCGCCTCGTCCATCCTCTCTGGTCCGGTGGAGGGTTTTCCCCCTCGAGGTATTTTCGACTCGTCCTGAAAATGGCGGACGTAGACTTGAATGACCGACTTTTTCACAAACATCCCGAGCGTTTCCGACGTTTTCACGAAATAATTGTTCACAGAGCCACTATTGAATTCACAATTTTCACTTAATCCGGCACGTAAGTTGTTTATCCCATCTTCTGATGTTATTGTGGGTTCCTCCTCCCGAAGCCGACCTTCCTCTTCGTCGGAAGACATGGTATTTGCAAAGGAACAACACTTCCGAACTGTAAACTAATTTTATTTCCTGACGAAACTGTACTATTTCAGAAACGGAACTCGAGTTAGCGATACTCCCCCTCGGACAGTATTTACTACAAATTTGATATCAAAATGATCACATGACACCTCAAAGGTTCACACTCAAGCGAGCTACAACGATAACTGTTCCAACACAACTAAAGGAGGGCTTAACAGGTGCCCCCCTCTCTTCTCTCAATAGTTTCAAAACCTGTCACGAGGGGATTTACGAGCAGCTTGTGGCGACACTACTGTGTTTTCGAGTTTCAAATAATAACAATTGTTTAAAATAACAATGTCAGTAAATCTGATCATAATGCAAGTGAAATGGAAAACGTTCAATCTGGTTCAATCAGGGTTTCAGTCTTCGTTTTCATCAATCCATCACATATATATATATATTTCAATATAAACCTTTAAATTCTCGTAGGGAGCGAACGGTTTGTCCTACAGAGCTCCGCGTGGTCTCTAAAAATTCTATAGAATCTTAAATTGAAGGAAAAACAATACCTTTATATCGAAATTCTTTGAGTTAGGGCGTTTTTCAAAATTTCAAAATTGATTTTGGAACCCTTAGAAGTGACCTACCTCAACCAAAAGCTTCGGGGCACAACTAGACCCCAAATGGAGCCTACATACCAAATTTCATCAAAATCGGTCAATGCTAAGTGGCAAAAGTGCCGCGTACGGCGGACGGACGGCCAAATTTTTATTCGATTTTGGTTTATTATTTTCAATAATGAACCTTTGGAATCGACCAAGAAAAAAACAATTTTTACACCCCCTCAAAATTTGATGGTTTACGTTTCAAGGTACGAAGAATCCAAAAATCGAATAAAAATTTGGCCGTCCGTCCGCCGTCCGCCGTACGCGGCACTTTTGCCACTTAGCATTGACCGATTTTGATGAAATTTGGTATGTAGGCTCCATTTGGGGTCTAGTTGTGCCCCGAAGATTTTGGTTGATGTAGGTCACTTCTAAGAGTCCAAAAATGAATTTTGAAATTTTCAAAACGCCCTAACTCAAACAATTTTGATATAAAGGTATTGTTTTTCCTTCAATTTAAGATTCTATAGAATTTTTAGAATTTTTTGAGACCACGCGGAGCTCTGTAGGACAAACCGTTCGCTCCCTACGAAAATTTAAGGGTATATATTGAAATATATATATATATAAATCAAAACACGAGTGTAAATCGCAAAAGAGGCCTAATCTCCGTTCAAATTTTAGCTGACCGAAATGCGATCGAAGTTGTTGGTTTATTATTTTCAACAATGAACCTTTGGAATCGAACAAGAAACAAATTTTAACCCCCCTTCAAAATATGTTGGTTTACGTTTCAAGGTACGTAGAATCCAAAAATCGAATAAAATTTTGGCCGTCCGTCCGCCGTACTCGGCACTTTTTTCGAGGTTTCAGAACTGAAAAATTCGAAACTCGCTTATCCACTCATGCTGCAAGAATGAGACTTTTCATGGGAAAATGTCAGATTATGGTCTATGAACGAAATTATTCCACTTGGAAATATTTACATTTGTTTTATTTTTTAAAAAAGCCTGAAACTATGCTAAAATAGGTGGGTAAGTAATTCTAATTTTAATCTTTTTAATTTAGATTTAAAAAATAATTAAATGGTTCACATTATTTTCTATCGTTACAAAATTAGAAACATCATGAAGAGGAATTGGTTGAATATGCAACCGTCCAGCCAGTAGGTAGGTACTAGTGAAAGTTACTTCTTAGAAACAAACGGCTTCTCAGAATCGCGGCCCGCCTGCCACCTCGCATCACCGTCCCCAACGGATGGGCGATAGTCGATAGTTCAGCACTATCGGATAGGCTGATACTATCAGTTAAAAACTAACGATACTGGCTTCTTCTATTTCGTACTTACCTGTCCGATGGAGAATTTAATGTTATTGAACCTTATATAAAGAAGAGAAAGAATACTGAGAACTTCAAATACAGAAAAACGTACAAATCTATCGATAGTGGATGGCTATCGATAGCTACTATCAATAGTCATAAACGATATATCGATAGTAACTACCGACTCTCGCCCCCAGCACACTTCTCTGCTACCCTTCCACCTGATGCGGTTTCAAATCCAGCTCAAGTGGCTTTTTACCAGAGATTTTACAGGAGATTTGGGCTTTTGTGCCCCGTCAGATCACTCAATCAAGGTAAATTTCTAATTTATAATACAAATAGTTTCTCATGTCATGCGACTGACTCATTTCTACATTTATGTTGAGGAATCGGTCGGTA
Organism: Apolygus lucorum; assembly: GCA_009739505.2. Taxonomy (NCBI): domain Eukaryota; kingdom Metazoa; phylum Arthropoda; class Insecta; order Hemiptera; family Miridae; genus Apolygus; species Apolygus lucorum. Next base: position 1,044,526 of record CM019177.2, read on the forward strand.
GACCTTGTATAGTCCCGAATTTTGCATATCGCCATTTTCTCCGATTTCGTTGGTTTTCGTTGTTCGTTACCTACACAAAATTTCGAAGATGAATGTTTTAAGTAAGTCCGCGATATGTCATGCAAATTTAATAATAGCTCTACACTTGGATGATTCTTACGTGCCTACGTGAGGTATGTCGGGGCAACTGAGCCATGTTTTCTTCAGTGAAATCTCGATTTGGCAGCTTCGATGCTATTGAAAAGTTGGATGAATTTATTTCGATGAGCTCATTGTAATTGCAGTTTCTGTACTTGATGTAGCTTGTGTTTATGTACCGATTAACGTTTTCTTTTCTCTTTAATAATAGTAAGACTTTTTTTGGTTTATTATTATTATTTTTTTAAGTCGTGGACCCAGTTGCCCCATTAAGTCGGACTATCGATACCTTCCATCGGACCACTATCCATACAATTCGCAGTGCTTCAACGATTGGATGATTGGGACATCCGGGCCTCTTTATACACCCATTGAGATATATATTTATTATTGCATGTCGGTTACCAGTATCGTAAAACGTGGTCCAAATCTACAACTCGTTGATAAATAATAAAAGGTTCATTTGGGCATCTTGAAGTGAGGAAATAGAACGGAATCATCGCCTTCTGACTGATAGTAGTAATTGCGCATGCGCAAACGTGAATTTTCTTGTAACAGCCGTAATTTCTACGTTTTCTATCCGAAATCGATGAAATTTTTAGGGATTGTGCGGGTTTTTAAATCTAGAATAGCTACTTTCTGTTTGGTGGATTCATTTTGCCCTTCTAAAATTTAAACGCCTCAAAAAAAAAAAAAGTTTACACAACTGTGCATTTTGCAAAATTCTCATTTCTGCTGGGATTGAACGATATGTCCTGGACAAGGAATGGACACGGAAAATGCGAGTTGAAATTTTGATTCTGGTGGACACTCATTTTGGTTTATTATTTTCAATAATGAACCTTTGGAATCGACCAAGAAAAAAAAAATTTTTAACACCCCCTCAAAATTTGATGGTTTACGTTTCAAGGTACGTAGAATCCAAAAATCGAATAAAAATGTGGCCGTCCGTCCGCCGTAAGCCGTACGCGGCATTTTTGCCATTTAGCATTGACCAATTTTGATGAAATTTGGTATGTAGGCTCCATTTGGGGTCTAGTTGTGCCCAGAAGATTTTGGTTGATGTAGGTCACTTCGAAGGGTTCCAAAATCAATTTAGAAATTTTGAAAACGCCTTAACTCAAAAAATTCCGATATTAAGGTATTTTTTTTCCTTCAATTTAAGATTCTATAGAATTTTTAGAATTTTTTGAGACCACACGGAGCTCTGTAGGACAAACCGTTCGCTCACTACGGGAATTTAGAGTTTGAACGTACGATAAATCAGAAACACGAGTGTGAATCGCAAAAGAGGCCTAATCTCCGTTCAAATTAAAGCTGACCGAAATGCGATCGATGTTTTTCTTCATGTTGGATGGTTGGTGGCTTTGCAGACAAGTGATCTATATAGTAATAAAATAATATATTAATAAATAAAATAATAAACTAATAAAATAATAAATAAATAAAATAATAAACCACTGTTTAATAATTTGCAGCGTTTTTTTCTTGGTCGATTCGAAAGGTTCATAATTGAAAATAATAAACCAAAATCAGAATACCGATTTTTACTGAACTAAAAGGCTTTTAAAGCCGTTTCATGTGTCTACGATGACTGGCTTAGGGGTTTTGAGCTGTAAAGGGAGAAAGAGCTCTCTGAGGATGAAAGAAATCCGAATATTGCAAATTATCGAAGACTCGTAAGATCGAACTATCGACAATCGATACTCAATCCCGGTTATGTTGGAGGGGGGTCTGCAGCAGTGTTTCCACTTCGTGGGAATTTTTCCCTTTTGTGGGAAATTCCGGGGGTCCGAGGGAAAAAAAAGGGAAACTTTTTTCTGTGGGAAAAAATTCCCACAGTCAATGTTTTTGACCGATTCTTTCATTTTATCACGCTTTTTTGTACAATGATATAATCTAGGGTCGTACCAATACCTCACGTATCCTACATATTTTTTTTACTACCTACATGTTTTTGACCAACAAACTACAATACAAAGCTGACGCATGATCACGCTTGGTCAAGGCAGAAGTAAAGATGAACAACAACAACGTGCTTACCAGTAACAAGAAGCTTCGAGTTCGAGACAAAGGTCGTCTCGTCATCATGTTATTCTCGTTAGTCAATGTAAACAGTGAGTCTCTTATTTTCACCAACCGTGAGACGTTAACATCATTCGTCTTTTCCGACACCCATTTCGTTTTGAGGTATGTATCTATTCAATAGTAATTATCTGCATACGATATCGTTTGAAGTGGCAGGGGAAGAATAGTGTCTTGGCTTCTTGTCCACTCAAACTAGTTTCGAGAGAAATGACTTCCATGTTTCTTAATTCAAGACAATTCAGAAAATGGACTAGGATGGTTATTCCCGAAACCTTCGTTTAAATATTATGTCCATCGTTAGGTAGGTTCGAAATTCGAACCTCAAGGGATTGGTGAAGAAATTAGGGGGTGGACTAATATTCAATAGTTGAAAAAAGTGAACATGATAAAGTGAACACAGTACCTTATGCATTCAGCATAACATAAAATGGTTTTCACCTTTTTTTTTTTTTTTTTTAATAAACCGATTATATTTTCTTTTTTCGAAAACTGTGTTTTTCTTGAGAGGAGGCATCCTGTATCAGAGCATTTCAAATATGAGGATAATTGACTAGGTCTTCGAAGTGAAAAGAAAAAACGCTGCAAATTATTACACAATGGTTTATTATTTTTCTATATAATCGTCTATAAAGCCACCAACCATCCGGAGATTAGACCTCTTTTGCGATTCACACTCGTGTTTCTGATTTATCGTACGTTTATTATTTTTATGGTTTATTATTTTATCATTTTAATGGTTTATTATTTTTCTATTTAATCGTCTATAAAGCCACCAACCATCCAACATGAAGAAAAATACTTGGAAAATGTCACCCCACGCATATTTAAGCAAAAACCTCTTTTTTGGCCGGTTATTTGCCCATAACTTCTATACGAATTAAGCGATCAGAATAGTTCGACGTTAGGACCAACTAGACCCCAAATGTAGTCTATGTGCGAAAGATCGGGTTTTTTAGACCGATTCTAAGGCCTTTTATGGCCCGGACGGCGAACGGCGGACGGACATTGCAAATTTGGATTCTACGCACCTTGAAACGTAAAGTGACAAAGTTTGAGGGGGGGTTATAACAATTTTTTGCGATACGATCACATAGGCTTATTATTAGAAATAATAAACCAAAATATATCATGGAAAATCATTTGTCCAGTGTAAAGAGTCTAAATTTAGACTCTTTAGTCCAGTGAAAGGTAGGAAAAATTCATCAAGGGCTATGGGAAATTAGGAGGGAATTTTTTACTTGTCTGTGGGAAATCGTGGGAAATTTTAGGATGGGCTGTGGGAAATTTTGGTTTGGTGTGGTGGAAACCCTGGTCTGCAGTCCGCCTTCTCCGCTCGTCCGTCGTTATGTACTTCTGTTGTGTTTTGGTTATCCGAGTTTTGAATCAAGAAGTTGTAATTGCCTGCGAGTGTTTGTCTTCCGCGTCGGGAGTTCGTGTTCGGGAGTGAAATGGCCTGTTACGCGTCCGTTATAAGTGGAAATGGTGTCCAGTGAATGCTCGGCCCTTGGTCTGTCTGTCTGGGATACAACGCCGTTAACCTCCAAGACGCCTCCGCTCAACACAGCAACCTCCTTACCATCGACTCGTCGACGTTGAAATCCGTAATTTTATGCTCAGTTTCTCAATGTCGATGATAATTCATCGCTTCATTTCTAGCCGTGAATCAAGGTAACTACTTACTTGTTTATTCTCACCCGTTGAATTTTCAACATGAAGCTTGGTTTCCGCCATGTAGGCCCCAGTTGGGTTAGAATACAAGTAGTTCATACCTACTTATTTAGCTACCTTAGATATTATTTTCCCTGGATGTTACAATTTATTTTGGCATCCAATTACCAACATTATTAATACGTTTGCATTAGCATTCCTTGTAGCAGAAGAATAGAACTACCTCGGCGGTATTATTGGCTTGGGGTGTAGTTCGTTATCCGCCCCCATTTTGTTCTCTCTTTTGCAAGCACACCCGACCACCTTTTTCATTTTTTGAGGAGTGTTCCGTAAACTGGATTTCATCTTCTTGAGCACAATCGTGACGAATTATAATTTTTTAAAATTGGGAAATTGGGTGTTGAAAAAAGTGGGGGCGAATACCGAACTATTTCTCTAGTGAAAAAGTTCGGTATGCGCCCCCACATAGTTAACCCTCCAGTGGTAGACCTAATCTCATCTCGCAAAAGGTAGACCCAGGAGCGCGGCGCTCTTTCGGTATTTCCTCCCGAAAAAATCAATATTTATCATATTTTTTTAATGTTTTTGGTCAGAGTGTGATACTCAACTCATCTACTGGTGTATCTAAAAGTGTTCAATGAAAAACATATTGGTAAAAAAAAGTTTTTTTAAGAATTGAACTCAGGAATACGTATTGGTAAAAATAGGTTCCTTTTGCTCAACTCTGAAATACAAATAACTGAGCAATTAAAATGTGACTAATCAAAGCCGTTTCAGTCAGATGCACGTTCTGCCTTTTCGACAGAATCTTCCTGCAGCCACTTCTTGGGGTCAGAAGAGCGCTCAGACTTAAGAGCGATCTGACACATTCACGTTTTAGTGCAAGAAACCAATCCATAATAACCCTGAGGGGGTTTGGGGACTGAGAGGAGGGTACGGTCCTGCGTAGAGGTGGTTTCTAGGAGGGAATTGTGAATCATAGCCCTCAGGATAGCCACTGTGAACCACAGTATTCGAAAAATTGGCTGAAGGAGCGCCGCGCTCCTGGGTCTACCTTTTGCGAGATGAGATTAGGTCTACCACTGAAGGGTTAATAATGGAAAACACAACACAGGACAAGTGAGGCACTTTCATTATCAATCCTTTTTCTCTCATCCACTCAAAAGCATTGTCGTCCTCTTCAAGCGCTTTCAACAGTTTTGATACATTAAACACCATTTTAAATCGCGCACTCGTACAAGCCAGTAACTAACTGAGAACGCAATTGAAATAAGGAAGTCCCTCCCCATTCCCAATTGCCACGACATGTTAGAACAGAACATCTTTCGCTTCAAGACCTTAAGGTCGGCTTTCCTACACGCGTCTGGCCGCAGCGGCTGCGGCTCGCGATCACATTGAGCCGCAGAGCTTGCGGCTGCCGCAGGGGGGTATCTTTCCTACACGCGTCTGGACGCAACGGCCATGCGGCTCAAGCATTCAGTAGTGCTCAGAATGTCAAGAAAGAAGGGTCTATTGGCTTGGTGGATTGTGGAAGAGGAGGAAAGGGTGATTATGGGAGGAATGAGGAGAGAAGAAGATAGTTTGTTTGGATTGCGACGTTCGGAAGGGGCTTTTCATGTTTCGGTAAAAGATCATTTGAATAGTGATGAAGTGAAGTTCCGGAACTTCAAGCAATCACATTCCGAAGCTATTATCTAGGTACATCAGAATTATCAGATTCTTCAATCTTTCAATCAAGACTTTCAATCAGTATAATCTTTCGTAAAATGTGGGTTAAGGAAAATTCAGAATTATATGACCCAGCGGTGCAATTTCTACTCGCGTTTTACGTTTCAGACCTTCCTGAAGAATTTTGGTTCCGTGTCTGTCTGTCTGTCATGAAATCCTTGCCACAGCCATAACTTCTACATTTCTCATCCGATTTTGATGAAATTTTCAGGGATTGTACGGGTAGCCTTGTAGATGGTCCCCTATGAAAATCATCACCCCCGGATTAATTAATAGTTATTAATAGAATTCCTTTTTTTTGGACTCGCTCTTCCATCTGGCCAAAATGAACATTCCTGGAGTGAGTGTTTCGGGCACAGGCGGTTTAGCTGAAGCTGGAAGTCCAGTAGAGGTAGAAGGAACAGCACACGTAGACGGTTCATCCAAGGTTGACTAGAACTTCTGCACAAAATATGTTGTTGTAATTACTGATGTAACCTATGGATAACTACTAATACCAAGAATATACACCAAGAGCTCAAATTTAAACCATTATCTTGGTGAACCATGAGCAAAACTTCTCTCCCTGCAATTCCATCTCTCTTCCTACAAACCAGCCTCTTCCCAGAAGTTGTAGGGAGAGAGGTTGTAGGGAGAGAGATTTGTGAGGTTATCACTCTCTACTGGCCTCACCATTATTGATTCTGAACGTTAGAAAAAATACATAACACTATGGCATTCATAATTGTAATTTGAGTTTAATTAAACTTAGTTGAACCCTGATGAGTGAGGTGGTTGTAGGGATGGAGAAAGTATTAACCTACTCTCAAAGCTTCAACACTTCACAACATAACCCACACGACTGGGAGCTTGGAAATTCAACAAACTTCAGTAGCTTCGGAAGCCATCTTGCAGCAGTGTTCACTTTTGTTTTTCATGACACAAAATAATCGTTTTCCAGGAGTGGGCGGGCATTTCAAAAAAATTGTAGGGAGAGAGAATAAAACCTTGTGACAGCATCAAAACATAGCAAAAACCCTTCCAATTCATGGAATTTTCGTTCGTTTCTAATTTATTCCTGAAGAGGAGAGTATCCTGGACCAACAACGTTTTTTACTTAAATTAAAATATGAATATAGAGTTCTCCAAAAATTTTCAAAGTTCCCACCTACCCTCTGTGACAGGTGTAGGGAGAGAGAATTGGGATCATTAATGATTTTTAATTATCTGAGTTAATTGATTAGTGAAATTCATTCTATGTGATCTTTGTAGACACCAACCTGCTGTATCTCCCTGAAAAAATTCTGAATTTCCAAGACAAATAGAGTGTTCACAAAAGCTGCGTGACAAGAAATAACCCCAAATTTTGAAATGACCCATTTATCGTCCGTGATACCCATTTTTGAAGAGAGGGAGACGTACGATGCGGGTTTGCATATCCCGGCCGCAGCTAGGCACTGGTCCCTTGAGCAGTCCAGCCGCAGACGCGCTCCACCAGCCGCAGACGCAGCGGCTCAGCCGCATGTAGGAAAGAGGCCACATATGAAATACATTGAAGGAGTCAATGCGGCTGAACGCGAGCCGCAGCCGCAGCGGCGAGACGCATGTAGGAAAGCCGGGCTTTATGACGACTCACCCTATCGCTTCTCGAACGTTGACCTACGGTCGGAAGTGATTTCACCGCTACAGTCAACATCGTTTTTATTTTATTTATGAGCATCGCATCTCAACCTCTTAACTTTCGATCAAAGTTATTCTCTGCCTCACCAGTTATCTCTCCCAAGAAAACGTCCCAGGCCGAATCAATGCAATTCGGTCGTGGGGGCGGTTATCGAACTTTTTCTCTAGGGAAATAGTTCGGTATACGCCCCCCACTTTTCAATGTCCAGTTTCATTGCTTGGAGTATTTGAAAACATAAGTGCGGTATATTATTCATACAGTACATGAAATCTAGTTTACGGAACACTCCTCAAAAATTGAAAAAGGAGGTCGAGTGTGCTTGCAAAAGAGAGAACAAAATGGGGGCGGAACGAACTACACCCTTGGCTTGGTTGACTGGCGTCCATATTTTCTTTATCACATAACATTTAGGGAATGGGATGATTTTGCATATCATCAAGCATATTTTGTTGATGTCGTGTAACGAATGTCGAGTCTTTTGGATAACGATTCTGTGTAAGTGGAGAGGTAGCTCTGTAGTAGGTATTACCTGCAGCAGGTAGGTAATAAATTAATACGGAGTTCCAAGTGGCTTCGGTTCGGCGTAAAAAGGTGCGATTTTCCCGGCGCGTCTGCGGCGGCCGGCCGGCGGCTGGCGATTTTGTCATGTACCTACTCAGCCTAGAGATGGGTATCGTTATAAAAGTATCGATATTTTGTATCGATACAGTATCGTATCCGAGTATCGATATCTCAAGTATCGTTGGGCATGAGTATCGATAATTTGAAATATCGAGTATCGATACTTTAGTGTGACAAACTATCAATATTCGTTTTATCCTCGAGACTCAATAATCGATTATTTTCGATATCAAACATAACCTGCTCAAGATAACCTTCTCTGACCCGACCAGCTGATCGCGAAGGCGCGCCATTTGCGCTCCTATCCAGCAAGGTTGTTCTGTTTACATACCAAGTTTCTTGGTATGTAAACAGAACGATGGTGATAATATTCTTTAAAAGCAATTATGTAATCGTTATTATTATGTCTCCGTTGTGGGTTAGATGTCTGAAAAGAAGTTTCATACACAATATGTCTCTTCACTCTCAGGTGACGACCTGAGAAGGTATGAACACAAAATACGATTGTGCGGTGGTTTAGACCCCTATGAGCAAAATATTGTGGAGTGTGACGATTTTCCTGACGTAACGCGCGAAGATCTCGTGGAGTATCTTGTATTGACACTCTCAGTGCGGGAGCCAAATCATAGACAAACGCCTCTGACGGAAATTTTCGAAATTGAGCTTCTTGCATTATTGACCCAATTTTGACTGAAAATGGTATGTAAAAGCATTTACTCATGGAAAAAACTAATTTTTACCGTTTTTTGGTAAAGTCTCCATATGGAGACGCCCGTCAGGGGTTATAGACCAAGGTATGCAAACCCGCAACAACCCATTTTTTTCCCTACTGCCTTGTTCCGAAATTTCGGAAGTTGTTACTATTTTCCGTCGATGATATATATACGGTTCTGAAATACACTAAAAATGTGAGGGAAAGTAAAAGGTAGGTATGTACAAACACAAAAAAAGTTGATAAGTACTTTATTCACAAAAAAAATTGACCAAAAATCCTCATAACTGTATGTACAAATAACTAATGTAGGTAAATATCACTTACATTACACCACATATACACTCTCTACAAAAAGAAAAAGAAACATACAAATAATTATTTTTGACGTAAAAATATATTTACAGTACAGTTTTATTCAAAAATTATTATTCAAAAATACGTTCAGTAATATTCAAAAATACATTCAGTATAATATACTGAATGTATTATTATTCAAAAATACGTTCAGTAATATTCAAAAATACATTCAGTATAATATACTGAATGTATTTTTGAATATTACTGAACGTATTTTTGAATAATAATTTTTTAATATTATATAAACAGTACAGTATTATTCAAAAATACATTCAGTATATATAAACTATACAAAAAAATAATTTTTATATAAAACAAAATTATTCATAGGAACAGTAAATAATCAAAGTCGTTTTCGGACTCCTGAGTCAAATCAAAGTCTCCACCATCTAGAAAAAAGGTAGACATAGGAATAAAACAAAACTGTCAGACAATAAACAAAAAGTTCTGATAACACCTAGAGCTACGAATCTACAGCAACAAATTTACGAGCATGAACCAGTCATTTACCTAGATTTGTAGCAGGTTCCTCTGATGATGGGCCAGGTTTGTGGTTTTCGGACATTGTTCAGATCGTGTATCTATAAAAGAATAATTTTTCGTTGATTGGAATGATCCAAAAAAAGTTTAGAATGAGAGAGAAGAGGGTAGGTACCAACGGGAAAATACCAGAAATAACTACTTTTTAGCACTTTTTGTAGTGATGATCGCTAGAACTGCGTGAATAGATGTTACCATAAACGTTTCATAATTAGAGATGTGATATCAATTATAAAACACTTACCAAAATCAGGTGGTTTTGCAAAAAAGCCCCTCTCAGGCTTTTCCCCTCGTATGCGTAGTTATGAAAGGTCCAGGCACAAACGAAAAGTACGCGCACAAAGTTCACACTCTAATGAAGCCGTAAACTCAGGACGGGACCTTCTCAAGGCTGTTCACCCTCACTACGAGTGATTCAAACTTGAGGAGCGCTCACATTCACAACGTCTCCAAATGGAGACGCCCGTCAGGGGTTGGGGGCGAGCGCGTCTCCATATGGAGACATCCGCACTGAGAGTGTTAAAGACGGATTTCATATCCCTGAAGCAACTGAAGTGCTGCAAATCTTTGGATGCGCACAACTTCGTTACTTCAGGGCATGTGAAATCCGTCTCATGCAAGGTACCTACTCCCAGGTGACAAGGTGGTGGTGTTTGGAAAGGTAAGTAATTCAAATTTTATCCAATTATTATTTGGTTAATTGAAATAATAACGATGTATGCCATGTTTCGGGCAGGTAGTAGATTCAACAACGGTCGTTTGATGAAAATAATGTTATGATAGCATCCCCTGCCCATTGCTAAGTCAACATTGTTATGAAACTTTGAAAAATCATGGGAAAAGATCTACTATCATAGAATCTATCATAGAAGAATCCAGTTGGTGTACTAGATTGTATATTTCATATTACCTACTTATTTCAGGTGATCCATTCTCAACGCCTCAATGAAACGCCTTTGAAATGTTGGGTTCTCGTTACTAATGTAATGGAGTCAAGATCCCTAGCTCTCCATGTACCACTAAGTCAACAACTGCTTCCATATAACTTCCATACCAGTACAACGTCAACCGCAACACCAATGTCCGCCACCCATCGCCGGAGACATCGAGCGCGCCAACGGTCTAGACCCTTCCACCGCCGAAAGCAAGATGGCCGAGGGCATATAAGGGCCTGCCCCCTCCCTCGCGCCTCAGTCTGTCAGCCACGCGTCTCGATTGTAGTCGAACCCAACTAGCAGTACTCATCCCCTCTAACTTCTGTGTCGGTGAACGAACTGAGAACTAGTGAGTGAGTGATTCTTCGGACATTTCACCAATAGCCGTTCTACTGAATTCCGCCAGTCGGATTTCTTGTGTTTTCTCCCGAGTAGCCAAGGCGCGGGACACAAGAATCTGCCGCCCATCTCCATATCGCCGCAAGAACCGGTACGCCGTTCGACCCCGGACCGAGGCAAGTCTGCCCCGATCCCAGGCATCCCCCACAAGCATTACGCAGAAGAGGCCCTGGACGCAACAAACCTGCTACGGAGATTCACATCTGGATCCAAGCTCGGCAAAAGGGTGAGCACCATTCCCTCAACCACGTAAGCGCTTTCTCTCAACAAAATCTGGCAAATTTCCCCCTTATAACCATAACGCCCTGTAAAGTAACTAGAGAAGAGAATAGGAAATTGTGAAAGAAAGTTGTAGTAGAAAAGTAATTGTAAAACAAAGTAACGTTGTAATTGTAAAAGTCTGGAAAAGAAGTTGTATTTCAGTCAGTCAAGAAATAAGTATAATTATAAACAAAAGTAATAACATAAGTCATAGAGGCATAACTTTACAAAGTCCAGTCCTAAGTGTACAAGTATTAATTCGTAAGAAGCAAAGTATAGCAAACAAAAATCAATTACATTTTGAATTCAGGTGTGAAGTTTATTGAAGTATATTTTTGAATACCATATATTTTCTTGCCGTGGTTCCTTCTGAATCCACGAAAATCCGCTTCACGGTAACAAAACTTATACGATTTTTATGAATAAAAATCCTACGTGTTTTCTTGCAAATTGTGTTCTTCATTTCAGAAGGTAGAACCTTTCCAACTCAAACGGACTCAGGTATTTTGCAATTAGTAATCTTTGGGTATTTCCTGAGGTCAACACTCGACCCAGGTGGTGGCAGCAACCCTAGGCATCCCTCAGGTAGAACCTTTTTATCCTCTGAGCCTTTTGGTCCAAGATAACCCTTTACCTGGAGATCCCTAGCCTCACATAAGTAAAGTTTCAACCATTTATTTGAAGGTATTAGGATAACGTATAAAAGTAACAAACAAGTCTCAGTAACGTCTTTATTTCGCATAATATCATTTAGCAACAAATCAGTGTTCCTTTTACGCATGGTCACACGCAACTACCATATTTAGTAAAATCATCTTCATCTTCAGCAGCCTACGCACGATAGTAAACACTGGTAAGTACAATATCCTAAATAACCCTTTTGGAAAACTTTAATTTTAACAATTGTAAACTCGAATCAAATCTTGATAATTCAAGATAACGTAAATTGCCCAAAAGAAACTAACAAATTACAATTGGTGACCAGCGGTAGGATCAACGAAAATTACGATTTTCAGAACCCACCAACAAAAGCAAATACCAGTCCTTGAGTTCGAGAGGTGGTTGAGCCACTGAAATTTGGAACTTTAAAATAAGAAATACCAGTAATTTTTGCATATGTTTCGAATTTTATTTTAAAAATACTTGTCACACTCTTAGTACACAACACGTATTTTGTACAAACAAAAGATTCAGCCGGAAAGTGAGAGGAGTGCAGAGAGTTCAGCTTGGTACGCAATTCGTACTCTGTATTGTGCATGTTATCAACCATTACCACTCCACACTCCGCCGATTTCGTTTCTGACAAGCATTCCGTTCGTACTAATAGGCAGTTCGACCCGATTTCGAACTACAACCATACTCTTGTTCGGACCGAACCGTAGTCCGACCCGATCCTAGACAGTAACCGTACTTCATACGAACCAGATTCGTAGTTCGAACCAAGATAGTACGCGGACCGGAACCATACCATACCAGTTTACAGATCGAACCGCTTCACGGTCCGAACCAAGCCATCATTCGTACCGAATCGAACTTCGTACCGATTCGTGATCCGAACCATTAGTTCTTCTTAACCAGCATAACGAACGAACCGCTTCACGGTTCGAACTAAATTCACAACTCAAATAGGTACGTAGGACGAACCGCGTCACGGTTCGAACCTTCATAATTAAATCATTAAAATACGTTAAATAATTTCAATTAAATTAAAATTCTAAAATTTTTGTTAAAGTTTTAAATAATACCAATAGTAATAGCACATTCTTATTCCCATTTTTGATACCATTAGGAAAGTTTTCTTTGGGTAATAAATATTGGATCAGATTCGCCTAACCCCTCGACTACCGGTTCAGTGCCGCGGGAAGTGAAGTGAAATATTTTCTGATATTGCCCGTGCTTTTCTTTTTCGTTCTTTTTATTGTGACTATTATCAAACCACGACATCATGGAAGCCGGAAAAGGTGATAATGAAGCAACCACAGACTTGGTCGATGCCATGACGGAGGCCATGACTAGGATGGGAGAATTCTTCCGAACCGCACAAGCCCCAGCTCAAGGTCAGGCACAACAACCCCGAGACCTTCCACGATCCTTGTTCCTGGAAATAGAACACTGGAATCCGGACGACCCCGATTCCATTTCGGCCGCCTCGTTCTTTGCCGAGGTAGAACAAGCCACCCACGACTTGGATCAGGAGCAGAAACTCCGATTTCTCCGTACGCGACTCCGGGGAGGAGCCAAGCGATTCCTTCAGGAAGATCTGGGAGCCCATCCGTACGATAACCTCCGCGACGCAATCCTCCAGTGGTACGTGAGCGAAGACCCTGAGAAGGCCATGATACGCCTATGGACAACCAAGAGACAACCTGAGGAGAGTATACGACGATTCGCGGAAAAGCTCATCGCCGCCGCGAAGACCGCCGTCCACAGCGAGATAGCCCTCACCGCCGCACAAAGAAACGAGTGGGTTAAAACCAAGACTCTTCGAGCTTTCATACGAGGAGTCAACAAGGAGATCAGTCCTTTCCTCCAGAGTAACCCACCTGACACCTTGGAAGAAGCGGTGAAGCGCGCAGAAGATCTCGAAGACACCACTCAGAGTGAAAAGGTCGCTGACTTCAAATGGGACATAGCCGGAGTCCTCAACAAAGATACCTTGAAATGCTACACCTGCGGGGAAGTTGGACATTTCGCCGGGAAATGCCCTCAGAAAGGAGCACCGCAAGGACAAAATCGAAGTCCGATGACGACGCCACTTCATACCGATCAAAGCAGACCTGGCTGGAAGCAACCATCGCCAAACCCCAGATACCCATGTCTATACTGTGGCGACTACAGTCATTTTCCTGTGAATTGCCCGCACGGCATACAGAGTGCTATTTTCTGCGATTTTTGCGGAGCTCGAGAGCACCTGGAAAGTGAATGCCTGCGGAAAAAGAAAATGCTGCCGGTGTCGCAACCGCGAGTAGGTACTACGAGTTCCGCGGCCGCCATAGTAACACATCCACCCGAAGACATCCCGGAAGAAGAAATCCGAGGGGACGAGATAGTAGCTTTCCAAGCCACCATAAATTGCACCACACGCCCGATGATCCGGATGAAAATTGGTTTAGGTAACTACAACCGCGACGTGATCCTGGATACTGGTGCCGCCGTCTCCGCATTGTCACATCCAGTGCCTGGCGTCCCCGTCAAACCCACATCTACTGAGCTCTGGGGAGCAGATGGTCAGAAGTTACCCCTGTTGGGAACGCAGGAGCTACCCGTGCGCATCGGCGATAAGAGAACTTCGCATCGGTTCTACGTTTTCAAGAGGCCGGACTCACATCTGGACTTGATGGGCCTAGACTTGCTAGGAAAATTTCCCATCGAAATACGTACCGACACCGGACTTGTCACGATGACGAACAGCGAGACGGGCGGACAGCTGATCCTGGGCGCCGTTTGGGAAAGTCCCAAAATGTTGAAGCATCTGCGCCAACTAAAAGTGAAATCCAGGAAGGTTGAACCTCCCCGATCTTCACTCCCCGCAAGTCCAAACGTAAAAAGACGACCTTCAACCAACCCGAATCCCCAGCTGTACGATCCACGTGAACCAGCACCAAAGAAATCCCGACCAACCCCCGTGAAAGCTACGGCAGTAGGAGCAGTAGTACCCGAGAAGCTGCAGAATCTGGAGGAACTCCCCATAGAGGTTTGGGACGATCAGCCTTCCCGTGAGGATACAACCATGCAGATCCAGCAGCAACTAAGCCATCTAGTCGGTGACGATCGAAGAAAGATCGAGGACTGTCTTCTGCAAAACATCCATCTCTTCGACAAACCTGGAAGAGAAGGTTGCAATATGAACGTGTCGCACGAGATCGAGACGGGAGAGGCTGGACCGACCGGCTGGAAGCCCTATCCGGTACCTCACGCTATGAGAGAGTTCGAGGTAAGTCAACCGGTGTACGCTCGCCAAATGGTCTCCCCGACCAACGCCACACGAAAGTTTTGGAATCCCGGGATAGGACCCCTCACCATCGTACGACGACTCACTGACGTAAACTACGAAGTCAAAGACGTAATGGGAAAAACGACGAGGTACCATCTCAGTCGTCTGAAACCAGCATTCATGGAGAGAGTACCGGACGAAGCCATCACTCGGGAGGAGCCGCACTCGCGCGAGGCCCCCGTACCAGCTACGCCGCCCGGAACTTCTCAACCAAATTTGGAACCCTGGTTCGAGTATGACGACGAAGATGAGCCGCAGTTCATCGAGACTACCTGCGTTACCCCAGACGTAGAACGCTTGCAGCAGGAACCCGCACCACCGCAGGAAGGACCCGCCATTGAGAACGCCTTGCCCACTCCAACCGTCGGTAGCAGAGCAACTCCGTATGATCTACGACCTCGAAAGACCGTTGATTATAAACGGTTGCACACCGGAAAAGTTGCAGTGGTAGATATAGGTCCGGAGGAGGGAGCAGGATAACCTGTAACAAAAATGTCAAAGTTAACGTTATTAAAAAAAAAAAAAAAAAAAAAAACATGCAGGGTTATTATTCAAATCTTATGTTCTAATTTATGTCACATGTAAAAATAGAAAAGATCTTGCCATACTTACGTAGCAACCTTGTTTTCTTCATCTACCCAAAGCCTGAATCCAAACGTCGACGGGAGGGTTGAGGCAGTCGATCCATCCAATAGGGTAAAGGGGGAAGGTAACTAAGAACGGTTAGGTCCCTGAATACCTAGAAACACATCGGTAATGTCGCGTACGTGTGCGAATAGGCGGAGGTGTGGAGCGAGAGAATGGGAGATCGAGTAGTAAGTAAGACGGCTGGGTTCTTTTGTTTCAGGAAGATGGCGTTCCCAAGACCCCGTATTGATCCAATGCCAGATATAGAGGTAGGAAGCCAGGGATGGATAGAGCGCACCATCAGGTGTTTGGCGCAGTTACAATCATGGTTGGTAGAGTTTGGGAGTATGCCAGATCAAAGGAAGGAGATCATGAAATGCATTGCGGGCCTGTCCGAAAACCTCAGCAAGGCGACCAGTTCCAATGTCGCGAATATTGTGCCAGCAGGAACCCCCAATCCAGTGGAAGAGCTTAGGTGTGAACTGCGAGGGTTGGAACAGCGAGTAATGGCAATCCAGAGTAGCAATGAGCTGGACCTATCCATCACGTCTTTGGAGAACGCGTGGGAGTCGGTTGCTGGAGAAGCGCCCGAATCGACACCCAAACGCCGCGATCGTCCACCGTCCTCATCGTCATCTTCATCCTCGGACACGGAAGACGAGGACCAGTCCAAAGATAAAACCAAGGGCAAGAAGAAGGACAAGGCCAAGCAACCAAAGGCCAAGCGAGCGGAAGTGGAAGAACCTTCGCCAGCATTCTCCCCAGTTACGCCGGCTCACACCGAGGATCCAGCTGAAGCCTCTACATCCAGCGCCGCTCCATGTCCAGTGTGTAACCAAATTCCGAAAGAGTTCCTGAAATTTAGATGCTCCAGCTGTAAGAGCTTCTGGAATCGCCTCGTAGCCTCCTGCCAGAAATACGCCGCCGAGCACCCATCGTTCCCGCAGCCATGTCTCCGCAAGGAACATGAGGAGACGCGTCCACCGAAGTGCCCTGGGTGTCGGCGATGGCGCTACGATACGGCCCTGCTCAAGGTTTCGCCTGGAATCAAGCTGCCCATCCCCTCGGTTACTGGACAAGACAAGTAGCCGATGAGGGCATCGGCCTAGAGAGGAGGGAGGGATGTAATGGAGTCAAGATCCCTAGCTCTCCATGTACCACTAAGTCAACAACTGCTTCCATATAACTTCCATACCAGTACAACGTCAACCGTAACACCAATGTCCGCCACCCATCGCCAGAGACATCGAGCGCGCCAACGGTCTAGACCCTTCCACCGCCGAAAGCAAGATGGCCGAGGGCATATAAGGGCCTGCCCCCTCCCTCGCGCCTCAGTCTGTCAGCCACGCGTCTCGATTGTAGTCGAACCCAACTAGCAGTACTCATCCCCTCTAACTTCTGTGTCGGTGAACGAACTGAGAACTAGTGAGTGAGTGATTCTTCGGACATTTCACCAATAGCCGTTCTACTGAATTCCGCCAGTCGGATTTCTTGTGTTTTCTCCCGAGTAGCCAAGGCGCGGGACACAAGAATCTGCCGCCCATCTCCATATCGCCGCAAGAACCGGTACGCCGTTCGACCCCGGACCGAGGCAAGTCTGCCCCGATCCCAGGCATCCCCCACAAGCATTACGCAGAAGAGGCCCTGGACGCAACAAACCTGCTACGGAGATTCACATCTGGATCCAAGCTCGGCAAAAGGGTGAGCACCATTCCCTCAACCACGTAAGCGCTTTCTCTCAACAAAATCTGGCAAATTTCCCCCTTATAACCATAACGCCCTGTAAAGTAACTAGAGAAGAGAATAGGAAATTGTGAAAGAAAGTTGTAGTAGAAAAGTAATTGTAAAACAAAGTAACGTTGTAATTGTAAAAGTCTGGAAAAGAAGTTGTATTTCAGTCAGTCAAGAAATAAGTATAATTATAAACAAAAGTAATAACATAAGTCATAGAGGCATAACTTTACAAAGTCCAGTCCTAAGTGTACAAGTATTAATTCGTAAGAAGCAAAGTATAGCAAACAAAAATCAATTACATTTTGAATTCAGGTGTGAAGTTTATTGAAGTATATTTTTGAATACAATATATTTTCTTGCCGTGGTTCCTTCTGAATCCACGAAAATCCGCTTCACGGTAACAAAACTTATACGATTTTATGAATAAAAATCCTACGTGTTTTCTTGCAAATTGTGTCTTCATTTCAGAAGGTAAAACCTTTCCAACTCAAACGGACTCAGGTATTTTGCAATTAGTAATCTTTGGGTATTTCCTGAGGTCAACACTCGACCCAGGTGGTGGCAGCAACCCTAGGCATCCCTCAGGTAGAACCTTTTTATCCTCTGAGCCTTTTGGTCCAAGATAACCCTTTACCTGGAGATCCCTAGCCTCACATAAGTAAAGTTTCAACCATTTATTTGAAGGTATTAGGATAACGTATAAAAGTAACAAACAAGTCTCAGTAACGTCTTTATTTCGCATAATATCATATAGCCACAAATCAGTGTTCCTTTTACGCATGGTCACACGCAACTACCATATTTAGTAAAATCATCTTCATCTTCAGCAGTCTACGCACGATAGTAAACACTGGTAAGTACAATATCCTAAATAACCCTTTTGGAAAACTTTAATTTTAACAATTGTAAACTCGAATCAAATCTTGATAATTCAAGATAACGTAAATTGCCCAAAAGAAACTAACAAATTACACTAAAAGTGGCGAGATTCTGACGGCTCACTGCACTTGCATGGCTGGAGTTGGAGAGGTGTGCTCCCACGTTGGGTCAATTCTATTTTACTTGGAATTGTTCACTGCTAAGAAAAAGTAAGTTTATACGCGTAATATTTCGCATTTTCAGGAATTTTCTCTTTCAAAATCATCTTGATCGTGTTGGTGTATTGGTTGTAAGATGGAACATTCCACAAATATAATTAAGCACTGCTTTTGACGTGATAACGTCTTATAAATTGGTTTACCGGGAGACACTTCAAGAAACTGCGTTACGCTCCGCTCACGGAGGGGGTGCAGCTCGGCGCTCCCTAAAGGTGGGCGGCCCCTCCCCTTCACAAAAGCGGGAGCGCCCCGCCCCCCTTCCCTGGCACTCACTCCCCCCCCACCCATGGGAAATACCTACTACCTACGGGAAATACCTACTCTGTGCAACTTGACAAAGAATTTTATTTTATCCTTCTTCCTACTATATGAATGAATATTAACATTAAAATTATTTTACCACTCAAAGTCGTTGTCACGTAAAACTTTCGCCCGTATACCTATTAACAAGTTCTGGTTCTGTCTGTCTTCTCTTCTTCTATTTGACCTGGATCAAACCGTGTAGTCACCGATCGGTGCAGTCAGTACATCGAACATGGTTGTCAGGAACGCTGGGAATCAGTGACGCCAAGAGGCTGATATTCTTACTTTTTGGAAAGTTCTCTTGTCTTTCCACACTGTTTCTAATCACTTTTGGCAAACCAAAAAATTAAATACCGCTTCCGGGATGAGAAGAGCAATTAATAACCGCATAAATTGGCATAATGAAAAACCGTCCATACAATCTTTGTTTACAACGGAGTAAAAATGGCCGCCTTTCAGCGAGATTCGAATAACCGTTCGATTAGTCGAAGAATCGATACATCAATTCTGTGTGACGTCACACGGATAAAAGCAATTATCCAATATTTTCAAGAAAATTTTTTTCAACAATGTTTATTCATTTTTCATTATCAAGAGTCCAAGCAGAGTGATTTTCTCCATGATATAAACGTTATTTGTGCAACCAAGGAGTAATGACCCAAAAGCCTCTCTACCTTCTTCATTTTATATTTTAGAAATATCGGATCCAAAGTATCGATATCCACAAATATCGGGTAGTGCAGTATCGATACTAAAATATCGAGTATCGGTACGAAAGTATCGATATTTTGAAATATCGAGTATCGATACCCATCCCTAACTCAGCCGCCGGCCGGCCGCGCCGCACTGTGGAACGACGTGTTCCCAGCGGCGCGGCCGTCTCCCCCCCCCCCCCCTGTTTCGATAATGTTGCGCGAGATTATTGTTGTGGCCCATTCACTGGCAGAGGAGGAACTAGTGTTGATGGATGGGGAAGCCTCGCTCACTCATGTTTTTGGCAAGAAGAGGGATTTTACAATATTCTCATCGACTGTGAAATTATGAACAACTTTTCAGATCGTTCTTTCTGTCGAACTTCAAATAGTTTGACCTCTTCGTTTAAAACTGCTAAATTTTACAAATACTGAACTATTATTTTACTAATACTTTGGGCTCTTTCACATGTTCTTGAGCTCCTGTCGCTCACGACCTCCATTTTTCGCCATCGCATGAGCTTTTTCTCCCAGTGTTACAGAGTGAAGTGAATTTTTGGTAAATCTACTGAAAAATTGACTCGTAGAGAGCACCTGAAACCGTTTAGAAAGAACTCCGGTGCCTCATTCCTTCGCTATTCTTTTTTTTTTGCAAGATTTAAAATATTTATAGACTAGTTAAGAGCTTTATTTGCTCCAACCTTTCTAGTTCCTTGTAAAATTGTGCCTTGTAAAATTTCTGCTCGGATAAATATTATGTTATGCGTTACCTATTGTATTCTTAAGTTTCCTTCATATCGCAGGTACCAATGATGGGGTGGAGGTGATCGAAGGCGACCGAGTGCAGCGTTTCCATGGCGTCAGTTCTCGCGCAGTTCCAGTGACCATCTTCTTCTGTTCTTCAACAGTCTACACGCCAACCCATCCAAGGGACGTATTTCTCCGTACTTTCCACTCTATGATTCTTATGTGCCTTGTTATGTAACCTTGAAATTTCCTTGCGTGTTTAACAAGGCTTGGTTTCAGAATCTCCAGGTTCCAGAAATGCTCTCTCTCTCGCGCAACATTATCGAAACTGGGGGGGGGGGGGGACCGCCGCGCCGCTGACAACACGTCGTTCTACAGCGCGGCGCCGCTGGCGGCTGAGTAGGTACATGACAAAATCGCCAGCCGCCCGCCGCAGACGCGCCAGGGAAATCGCACCTTTAGGTTTGTCATGTACCTACGCAGCTGCCAGCTGCGCCGCGCTGTAGAACGACGTGATCTCAGTGGCGCGGCGCGGCCGTCTCCCCCCCCCCCCCTGTTTCGATAATGTTGCGCGAGATTATTGTTGTGGCCCATTCACTGGCAGAGGAGGAACTAGTGTTGATGGATGGGGAAGCCTCGCTCACCCATGTTTTTGGCAAGAATAGAAGAGGGATTTTACAATATTCTCATCGACTGTGAAATTATGAACAACTTTTCAGATCGTTCTTTCTGTTGAACTTCAAATAGTTTGACCTCATCGTTTAAAACTGCTAAATTTTACAAATACTGAACTATTATTTTACTAATACTTTGGGCTCTTTCACATGTTCTTGAGCTCCTGTCGCTCACGACCTCCATTTTTCGCCATCGCATGAGCTTTTTCTCCCAGTGTTACGAGTGAAGTGAATTTTTGGCAAATCTACTGAAAAATTGACTCGTAGAGAGCACCTGAAACCGTTGAGAAAGAACTCCGGTGCCTCATTCCTTCGCTATTCTTTTTTTTTTTTTTTTTTTTTTTGCAAGATTTAAAATATTTATAGACTAGTTAAGAGCTTTTTTTTTGCTCCAACCTTTCTAGTTCCTTGTAAAATGGTTCCTTGTAAAATTTCTGCTCAGATAAATATTATGTTATGCGTTACCTATTGTATTCTTAAGTTTCCTTTATATCGCAGGTACCAATGATGGGGTGGAGGTGATCGAAGGCGACCGAGTGCAGCGTTTCCATGGCGTCAGTTCTCACGCAGTTCCAGTGACCACCTTCTTCTGTTCTTCAACAGTCTACACGCCAACCCATCCAAGGGACGTATTTCTCCGTACTCTCCACTCTATGACTCTTATGTGCCTTGTTATGTAACCTTGAAATTTCCTTGCGTGTTTAACAAGGCTTGGTTTCAGAATCTCCAGGTTCCAGAAATGCTCTCTCTCTCGCGCAACATTATCGAAACTGGGGGGGGGGGGGGACCGCCGCGCCGCTGACAACACGTCGTTCTACAGCGCGGCGCCGCCGGCGGCTGAGTAGGTACATGACAAAATCGCCAGCCGCCCGCCGCAGACGCGCCAGGGAAATCGCACCTTTAGGTTTGTCATGTACCTACGCAGCTGCCAGCCGCGCCGCGCTGTAGAACGACGTGATCTCAGTGGCGCGGCGCGGCCGTCTCCCCCCCCCCCCCCCTGTTTCGATAATGTTGCGCGAGATTATTGTTGTGGCCCATTCACTGGCAGAGGAGGAACTAGTGTTGATGGATGGGGAAGCCTCGCTCACCCATGTTTTTGGCAAGAATAGAAGAGGGATTTTACAATATTCTCATCGACTGTGAAATTATGAACAACTTTTCAGATCGTTCTTTCTGTTGAACTTCAAATAGTTTGACCTCATCGTTTAAAACTGCTAAATTTTACAAATACTGAACTATTATTTTACTAATATTTTGGGCTCTTTCACATGTTCTTGAGCTCCTGTCGCTCACGACCTCCATTTTTCGCCATCGCATGAGCTTTTTCTCCCAGTGTTACGAGTGAAGTGAATTTTTGGCAAATCTACTGAAAAATTGACTCGTAGAGAGCACCTGAAACCGTTGAGAAAGAACTCCGGTGCCTCATTCCTTCGCTATTCTTTTTTTTTTTTTTGCAAGATTTAAAATATTTATAGACTAGTTAAGAGCTTTTTTTTTGCTCCAACCTTTCTAGTTCCTTGTAAAATGGTTCCTTGTAAAATTTCTGCTCAGATAAATATTATGTTATGCGTTACCTATTGTATTCTTAAGTTTCCTTTATATCGCAGGTACCAATGATGGGGTGGAGGTGATCGAAGGCGACCGAGTGCAGCGTTTCCATGGCGTCAGTTCTCACGCAGTTCCAGTGACCACCTTCTTCTGTTCTTCAACAGTCTACACGCCAACCCATCCAAGGGACGTATTTCTCCGTACTCTCCACTCTATGACTCTTATGTGCCTTGTTATGTAACCTTGAAATTTCCTTGCGTGTTTAACAAGGCTTGGTTTCAGAATCTCCAGGTTCCAGAAATGCTCTCTCTCTCTCGCGCAACATTATCGAAACTGGGGGGGGGGGGGGACCGCCGCGCTGCTGACAACACGTCGTTCTACAGCGCGGCGCCGCCGGCGGCTGAGTAGGTACATGACAAAATCGCCAGCCGCCCGCCGCAGACGCGCCAGGGAAATCGCACCTTTAGGTTTGTCATGTACCTACGCAGCTGCCAGCTGCGCCGCGCTGTAGAACGACGTGATCTCAGTGGCGCGGCGCGGCCGTCTCCCCCCCCCCCCCTGTTTCGATAATGTTGCGCGAGATTATTGTTGTGGCCCATTCACTGGCAGAGGAGGAACTAGTGTTGATGGATGGGGAAGCCTCGCTCACCCATGTTTTTGGCAAGAATAGAAGAGGGATTTTACAATATTCTCATCGACTGTGAAATTATGAACAACTTTTCAGATCGTTCTTTCTGTTGAACTTCAAATAGTTTGACCTCATCGTTTAAAACTGCTAAATTTTACAAATACTGAACTATTATTTTACTAATACTTTGGGCTCTTTCACATGTTCTTGAGCTCCTGTCGCTCACGACCTCCATTTTTCGCCATCGCATGAGCTTTTTCTCCCAGTGTTACGAGTGAAGTGAATTTTTGGCAAATCTACTGAAAAATTGACTCGTAGAGAGCACCTGAAACCGTTGAGAAAGAACTCCGGTGCCTCATTCCTTCGCTATTCTTTTTTTTTTTTTTGCAAGATTTAAAATATTTATAGACTAGTTAAGAGCTTTTTTTTTGCTCCAACCTTTCTAGTTCCTTGTAAAATGGTTCCTTGTAAAATTTCTGCTCAGATAAATATTATGTTATGCGTTACCTATTGTATTCTTAAGTTTCCTTCATATCGCAGGTACCAATGATGCGGGTGGAGGTGATCGAAGGCGACCGAGTGCAGCGTTTCCATGGCGTCAGTTCTCACGCAGTTCCAGTGACCACCTTCTTCTGTTCTTCAACAGTCTACACGCCAACCCATCCAAGGGACGTATTTCTCCGTACTCTCCACTCTATGACTCTTATGTGCCTTGTTATGTAACCTTGAAATTTCCTTGCGTGTTTAACAAGGCTTGGTTTCAGAATCTCCAGGTTCCAGAAATGCTCTCTCTCTCGCGCAACATTATCGAAACTGGGGGGGGGGGGGGACCGCCGCGCCGCTGACAACACGTCGTTCTACAGCGCGGCGCCGCCGGCGGCTGAGTAGGTACATGACAAAATCGCCAGCTGCCCGCCGCAGACGCGCCAGGGAAATCGCACCTTTAGGTTTGTCATGTACCTACGCAGCTGCCAGCCGCGCCGCGCTGTAGAACGACGTGATCTCAGTGGCGCGGCGCGGCCGTCTCCCCCCCCCCCCCCTGTTTCGATAATGTTGCGCGAGATTATTGTTGTGGCCCATTCACTGGCAGAGGAGGAACTAGTGTTGATGGATGGGGAAGCCTCGCTCACCCATGTTTTTGGCAAGAATAGAAGAGGGATTTTACAATATTCTCATCGACTGTGAAATTATGAACAACTTTTCAGATCGTTCTTTCTGTTGAACTTCAAATAGTTTGACCTCATCGTTTAAAACTGCTAAATTTTACAAATACTGAACTATTATTTTACTAATATTTTGGGCTCTTTCACATGTTCTTGAGCTCCTGTCGCTCACGACCTCCATTTTTCGCCATCGCATGAGCTTTTTCTCCCAGTGTTACGAGTGAAGTGAATTTTTGGCAAATCTACTGAAAAATTGACTCGTAGAGAGCACCTGAAACCGTTTAGAAAGAACTCCGGTGCCTCATTCCTTCGCTATTCTTTTTTTTTTTTGCAAGATTTAAAATATTTATAGACTAGTTAAGAGCTTTTTTTTGCTCCAACCTTTCTAGTTCCTTGTAAAATTTCTGCTCAGATAAATATTATGTTATGCGTTACCTATTGTATTCTTAAGTTTCCTTCATATCGCAGGTACCAATGATGCGGGTGGAGGTGATCGAAGGCGACCGAGTGCAGCGTTTCCATGGCGTCAGTTCTCGCGCAGTTCCAGTGACCATCTTCTTCTGTTCTTCAACAGTCTACACGCCAACCCATCCAAGGGACGTATTTCTCCGTACTCTCCACTCTATGACTCTTATGTGCCTTGTTATGTAACCTTGAAATTTCCTTGCGTGTTTAACAAGGCTTTGTTTCAGAATCTCCAGGTTCCAGAAATGCTCTCTCTCTCGCGCAACATTATCGAAACTGGGGGGGGGGGGGGGGACCGCCGCGCCGCTGACAACACGTCGTTCTACAGCGCGGCGTGGCTGGCGGCTGAGTAGGTACATGACAAAATCGCCAGCCGCCCGCCGCAGACGCGCCAGGGAAATCGCACCTTTAGGTTTGTCATGTACCTACGCAGCTGCCAGCCGCGCCGCGCTGTAGAACGACGTGATCTCAGTGGCGCGGCCGTCTCTCCCCCCCCCCCCTGTTTCGATAATGTTGCGCGAGATTATTGTTGTGGCCCATTCACTGGCAGAGGAGGAACTAGTGTTGATGGATGGGGAAGCCTCGCTCACCCATGTTTTTGGCAAGAATAGAAGAGGGATTTTACAATATTCTCATCGACTGTGAAATTATGAACAACTTTTCAGATCGTTCTTTCTGTTGAACTTCAAATAGTTTGACCTCATCGTTTCGTTGGTTAGAATGAAATTGAGTGGAGCAGGAGTTCCAGAACCTACCTATTTCTGCAGTTTTGATCTGATTTCGATCAAATTTTCAGCGAGTAGGAGGGGTAGATCCCGGGTGGTCCCATATGAATTTAAAGCCCCCATGCATGTCAGTGATGAGGAAGCTATGTGCCAGTTTGGCAGAGTATTGCTTGTGAGTCTACCCAGTTAGAGGAATTATTGTTTTCACTTTTCTAGGATAAAAAAGTCCTCCAAATCAAAATGTCCACTCACATTTTACGTTTCTTCTTGAATAATTTTGGTTTCTGCGTCTGTCGTCTTCTTTGGTTTCTGTGTCTGTCTGTAAGTTGGTCCCTAAATCCTTGTAACGAGCAAAACTACACGAAGTTACTGTCCGAATTCACATTATCCATCCGAATTCACATTATCCATCCGAATTCTATGTCATTTTCAGGAATTGTGGGTTCGGGACACTAGATTGTGAAAAATAACGACCATATGGTCCATAGTTTCCGTTCGATCTCGATGGTACTTTCAGGGATTGTGGGGTTGAAACTCAGGTCGGTTCCATATAAATTTAAATGATTGAATTTTTGAGAATAAATATTATGCATCGGATCATCTATAACAATCGGGTTATGGATGCGAAGTAGATATGAGGAGTTTGATTCCAAAAGGTAGGTACTATATCCATTTTGGTCAAACGTGAGAAAAACGCAGAAAATCATAACGACCTGAAAAACGTGCTGTAAACCAATGATGTTATTCTTTATATATTTCTAAATAACAATAAATATTTTTGGAAAAAAGGTAAATTAGTTCAATGTTTAAAATAATTTTGAACGAGATTTGAAATATCAGGTTTATGAATATAGTACTTTTAGATACTACTGTTATGATATGATACTACTGTATATTCATAGCTGAGTTACTTGTAGGTATCAATTACTGAATTCATATGCTTTGTCATTGCTGACGTCGTGACACGTGGATCGCATCGTGTCAGTGGTGTGGCTACGGTCGTTGGGGCGTCGTTGTTTGGCGGTGGACTTTGGACCGACCTCTGCGGGGATCGTAATTTCAAATCTCATCGCCGGCAGCGTGCGTTTTTCGGCGGCCGAGGCTCTCATCGCCCCCCCCCCCCTCGTCCCAACCCAGGGCGGTGAGGCCAATGGGAAGCCATGAGCGAAATCATCAGAACAAATTCTGATCTTGATAGATAGATAGATATGTTTATTTTCGCCATTTTGTACACTTTGGAAGACAGCTGATGACGTCCGCGACGACAGGAATGGCAGTCGGACGAAAATCCAACCTGAAATGGTTGTTTACTTTTACTTTTACTTTTAGATACCCAACGTGGCGTTTAGTACTTTTTGGAATCAAACGAAGTGGATAAAGCACTTTTTGATACAAAACGGATGAGAGACCGCCATTGTGTTGGATACAGTACCTTTTGAAACTGAACGGAATATTCACCCTTGTTTTTCGAGGGAATAGATCATCTCTTGCTTCAAAACGATCGCATTTTTGCGAAAAACTACCCCCCTAAAACCCTGGGCAAGTATTAACTCAATATCGATAGAAATGGTCGTTAGTACCTTCTGGAATCAAACTCCTCATATTTATGTGCAACATCCACTTAGTGGACTTTTCAGGTGTGAAATAATAGCTAGGTACCAATACATTTCTTATTGTATAAACATGACATGTTTTTAGGCTAGTTAAGAGCTTTTTTTTGGTCCAACCTTTCTAGTTACTTGTAAAATGGATTTAACAATTTCTGCTCAGACAAATGCACACCAAATTGAAGTTAGCAATATTCAGAAAAATTCCGTAAAATTGTTAATACATGACTAAATTTGATCAAATTTGAGCAACGTACTCCTCAGAGCGCTCCAGATAGAAGTGGAAAGTGGGGTAAAAAAAAGGAGAGGGGAAGATTTTCCTAAATTCAACATTTCAACGTAAATAAAACGGTAAAATCGTTACTACTCGTCCAAACTGCACCAAATTTGGGGTTATATCACCCTGAGTTACGCGCACATTGTAGAGGAGGAAGGAGGGGTTGAAGAAAAAAATAAAAAAATTTAAAATTAACTAATTAACTAAATTTCACATCTTAACGTAAAAAATCTGTGAAATCCTTGTATGTGGAGATGTTGACTTTAGGAAATTTTCCACCCCCTCTCTTCAACCCCTCCTTCCACCGCCGTCTGATGCGCATAACTCAGGTTAATGTCACTTCCGAATTTGGTGCATTTTGGATGTGTAATAACGACTTTACCGATTTTTTGAAACGTTAAAATGTTGAACTTAGGAAAGTCTTCCCCTCTTCTCTCTTCTACCCCACTTTCCACTGCTATCTGATGGTGCGCTTAACTCAGGAAAGTACGTTGCTCAACTTTGGTCCAATCTGTTCAAGTATCAACGATTTCGCGACATTTTCCCTGAATATTGCCGAGGAATATTGCTAACTTCAGTCCGGTCCATCATAAACTATTCGGTAGCATTCCATAAATGTTGTACGTAGTTTATTCAAAATTTAACGCCTTCTTAACGCTCCCAAGGTACCTATTCCTGTTTGCTGGACAACTCTGGAGATTGCATATGGAGATGAACGGATATGAAGATTATTGAAATCCACGAGCTTTGAATGCAGAGAACTCCTCCTGGCACCTTCTAGAACTTCTGTACTCAATCTAAAAGTACGTTTCTTCCTCGTTGAACTATGAGTATCTTCGGGTTTTGTGCTAATTTTCGAATTGTTTTCAATTCGACTCTGTGTTGGTAATTCTATAAGATCGCATTTTTCCCAAATTTATCAATTTAGAGGCGTTATGAAGTTGCTCCATTGTTTACCTTTTAGGTAAATCAGCCAGAGCACGACTCCAATACTAATGATTGTAGGAGCCTGCATTGGTACCAATTCGACTCAATGTTGGATATTTTATAAGAATACATCGCATTTTCCCAAATTTATCAATTTAGAGGCGTTATGAAGTTGCTCCATTGTACACCTATTAGGTAAATCAGCCACAGCACGTCTCCAATCCTAATGATTGTAGGAGCCTGCATTGGTACCAATTCGACTCAATGTTGGATATTTTATAAGAATACATCGCATTTTCCCCAAATTTATCAATTTAGAGGCGTTATGAAGTTGCTCCATTGTTCACCTATTAGGTAAATCAGCCACAGCACGTCTCCAATCCTAATGACTGTAGGAGCCTGCATTGGTACCAATTCGACTCAATGTTGGATATTTTATAAGAATACATCGCATTTTCCCCAAATTATCAATTTAGAGGCGTTATGAAGTTGCTCCATTGTTCACCTATTAGGTAAATCAGCCACAGCACGACTCCAATACTAATGACTGTAGGAGCCTGCATTGGTACCAATTCGACTCAATGTTGGATATTTTATAAGAATACATCGCATTTTTCCCAAATTATCAATTCAGAGGCGTTATGAAGTTGCTCCATTGTTCACCTATCAGGTGAATCTGCCAGAGCACGTCTCCAATCCTAATGAATGTAGGAGCCTGCATTGGTTTCAATTCGACTCAGTGTTGGATATTTTATAAGAATACATCGCATTTTTCCCAAATTATCAATTAGAGGCGTTATGAAGTTGCTCCATTGTTACCTTTTAGGTAAATCAGCCACAGCACGACTCCAATACTAATGACTGTAGGAGCCTGAATTGGTTTCAATTCGGCTCAGTGTTGGATATTTTATAAGAATACATCGCATTTTTCCCAAATTTATCAATTTAGAGGCGTTATGAAGTTGCTCCATTGTTACCTATTAGGTAAATCAGCCACAGCACGTCTCCAATACTAATGACTGTAGGAGCCTGAATTGGTTTCAATTCGGCTCAGTGTTGGATATTTTATAAGAATACACCGCATTTTTCCCAAATTTATCAATTTAGAGGCGTTATGAAGTTGCTCCATTGTTACCTATTAGGTAAATCAGCCACAGCACGACTCCAATACTAATGACTGTAGGAGCCTGAATTGGTTTCAATTCGGCTCAGTGTTGGATATTTTATAAGAATACATCGCATTTTTCCCAAATTATCAATTAGAGGCGTTATGAAGTTGCTCCATTGTTACGTTTTAGGTAAATCAGCCACAGCACGTCTCCAATACTAATGACTGTAGGAGCCTGCATTGGTTTCAATTCGACTCAGTGTTGGATATTTTATAAGAATACATCGCATTTTTCCCAAATTTATCAATTTAGAGGCGTTATGAAGTTGCTCCATTGTTACCTATTAGGTAAATCAGCCACAGCACGTCTCCAATACTAATGATTGTAGGAGCCTGCATTGGTTTCAATTCGACTCAGTGTTGGATATTTTATAAGAATACATCGCATTTTTCCCAAATTTATCAATTCAGAGGCGTTATGAAGTTGCTCCATTGTTCACCTATCAGGTGAATCTGCCAGAGCACGTCTCCAATCCTAATGAATGTAGGAGCCTGCATTGGTTTCAATTCGACTCAGTGTTGGATATTTTATAAGAATACATCGCATTTTTCCCAAATTTATCAATTCAGAGGCGTTATGAAGTTGCTCCATTGTTCACCTATCAGGTTGAATCTGCCAGAGCACGTCTCCAATACTAATGATTGTAGGAGCCTGCATTGGTTTCAATTCGACTCAGTGTTGGATATTTTATAAGAATACATCGCATTTTTCCCAAATTTATCAATTTAGAGGCGTTATGAAGTTGCTCCATTGTTCACCTATTAGGTAAATCAGCCACAGCACGTCTCCAATCCTAATGAATGTAGGAGCCTGCATTGGTTTCAATTCGGCTCAGTGTTGGATATTTTATAAGAATGCACCGCATTTTTCCCAAACTTATCAATTTAGAGGCGTTATGAAGTTGCTCCATTGTTTACCTATTAGGTAAATCAGCCATAGCACGTCTCCAATACTAATGACTGTAGGAGCCTGAATTGGTTTCAATTCGACTCAGTGTTAGGCGTTATGAAGTTGCTCCATTGTTTACCTATTAGGTAAATCAGACATAGCACGTCTCCAATACTAATGATTGTAGGAGCCTGAATTGGTTTCAATTCGGCTCAGTGTTTGTTGCACAGGGAATTATTAATTTGTATTGTGGCACCACTGATGTCACCCCTCCTCTATACCTACCTATTGGTGATTAAATCAGTCTATACCGTTCATCGTCCTTGCTCATTTCTCTACCCATCCATTACAATTGGCGACGGGATTAATTGGTTTTTTTTTATATTGCTCCATTTATTTCTTTTTGGAGAGTTATAATCACTGATAATCAAGGGGATTATCGAGTGCTCTGTGAACTTTTTTTTACGTGATTAATCGCTCGAGAGTAGGAACGCGAGTGTCCCTTGGTCCGCTTGCTCCACGTTGGAACACCTACAGCGCCGGGATTGTACATGCAAATTTTCACGTGTCACCATGGCAGAGGGACAAGGCGCTACAACTTCTCGAACATTGGTGGTTCAAACTGCTCTAGGAGAGTTACCCAAATTTGATGTTGGTGATCGCTGGACAACATTCAACGAGCGATTGGAACAATACTTCGAAACGAATACGGTACAGGATGGACGGCAAGCTTCACTCCTCCTAACCTCCATCAGCGCGCAGGTGTATGAAGTGATCAGGGAGCTCACATATCCAGATCTACCAAAAACGAAAACCTACAAACAGCTTTGTGAGCTGCTTAGTACGCAGTACGCACCTACAACGTCAGTGTGGAGGAGCAGAGTCGCATTTGATCACTTAACGCAAGACAAGGTGAGCGAATTTGTGATTGGTTTGTCCGTATTAAAAAGCACGCTATGGATTGCGACTTCGGAGCCAGTCTCAATGAATTTCTAGGTTGCGATTCGTTGCAGGACTTCGTGGAGGCTCAATACTTGACCGTATTTGTGAAGAAGCTCATGGTGCTACCTTGAAAGACCTATATGCTGTGGCAGTCAAGAAGGAGGGAGCCCTCAAGGACCAGCAAGGGGCTGATCCTGCGAACGCTTCGGAGATTCACCGACTGAAGGCGAAGAATGGCTCTTCCCGGAAGGGAAAATCTCGAGGACCGGCGGTATCTGAAAAGTCGAAGAGAGAAGCGGATCGCCCGTCCCAACCTTTATCGAAGTCACACGGAAGAGGCTCAAGCTCCGGGTACTCAAGCTAAGTTGTGTTTTGCATGCAACAAGAGTAACCATGATTTTAAAACTTGCAAATTTAAAACATATAAATGCAAAATATGTAAGCAGATAGGGCATTTAGCAGCTGCTTGTAAAGTCAGAGAGTCTAAGTTTTTGTATCATAGTGATCATTCTGACGACGAATTTTCTGATCTTAACGTTTTATACATGCCAGGGTCTGATAAAAGCCATTTTTGATTAAATTGAAAGTAGAGCATAAATTTGTAGAATTTGAAATGGATACAGGCTCATCCCTTTCTATTTTGCCGGAATCTTTTTATAGGGCACATTACAGTAAATTTCCTTTGGAATCTACAAACATTAACTAAATCGTATGATGGATCTATTATACTACCAGTAGGGGTTGTGAAGGTTATGGTGGCATACACGATCGTACTGATAACTGTTCATTTTTGGTTGTCCCAAGTGGACAACGACCTCTCATTGGTAGGGATCTTATCCAACATTTTCAAATTAATATTGTTTTTGGTTCGACATACGAACAGCAGCATACTTTGTCAAGCCATACTCCTGAACAGATTTCCGAGGATATAGTTAAAGAGTTTTCTGACTTATTTGATGGTACATTGGGTAGATACAAGTACAATAAAATTAGCCTAAAATTAAAAGACGACGTACAGCCCAAATTTTGTAGACCACGTCCAATACCATACGCATTTCGCAAGGGTGTTGACCAGGAATTAGAAAACTTGGAAAAACGAGGAGTAATAAGTAAAATAGAAACTTCTCAGTGGGGTACTCCTTTGGTACCAGTACTAAAACCGGATAACTCTGTCAGGGGTGTGTTCTGATTATAAAGTTACTTTGAATAGGTACTTGGAGGATGTTAAACATCCAGTCCCGAGAATTGAGGACATTTTTAATAAGCTTCAAGGGGGCCAACTTTTCAGTAAACTTGATTTTTCACATGCATACAATCAGTTGGAAGTAGATGAGGAAACCTCTAAAATGTTAGCTTGGAGCACGCATAAAGGTATTTTTAAAGTAAACAGGTTGCCATTTGGTACAAAACCTGCTTGCCAAATTTTTCAAAGGGAAGTTGACAAAACACTTCAAGGTTGCGAAGGTGTAGCATGTCTTCTCGACGATATTGTGATTACAGGCCGTTCCATGGAGGAGCACGTTCATAATTTGAAAAATACGTTGAGTAAATTGAGATCTGCAGGATTTAAGTTGAATAAAAATAAATGTAAATTTTTCCAGCATGGATTAAAATTTTTAGGACATATTATAGACAAAGAGGGCTTGAGGAAGGACCCAAGTAAAATTGAAGCAATTATGAAAGCTCCAATCCCTAGAAATGTTTCGGAATTGAAAGCATTTGTTGGAATGATAAATTATCATGGAAAATTTATTAAAAACTTATCGATTATATTATCACCTTTGTATAATTTACTTAAAAAGAATGTTCCTTATCATTGGTCCAAAGAGTGCGACCATAGTTTTCATAAAGTGAAGAAGATTATCACTTCAGATCAAGTTTTAGTTCATTTTAATCCTGAATTGGAAATTATTTTGGAATGCGATGCATCCGACTGTGGTGTAGGCGCCTGTCTTATGCATAAAATGCCTAATGGTGAATTAAAACCCATTAGCTTTGCTTCAAGAATATTAAATAAAGCGGAACGTAGGTATGCTACTATTCAAAAAGAAGCATTAGCCATATATTTTGGGTTGCAAGAAGTTTTTTGAATATTTAATGGGGACTAGGTTTACCATTCACAGCGACCACAAACCTTTGTTAGGCTTGTTTGGTGAAGATCAGGGTTTGCCACAAATGGCTACTGGTAGAATTCAAAGATGGGCATTATTTTTGTCAAATTTTAATTACAAATTGTGTTCAAATATGAGCGCAATTCAACAATCAATCATGTTTCGGGAATCCGTCGTTGGTGGCGCGTTAGTCACCACCTGATTGTAATCCAATTATCCAGTTATCAGTGCTCTAAAATTATACGAAGTGTTCTAACAGTTTTCATTTGTGCTTTATTAATATTTTTTCCCGTTCTTGAGGTTATGGATGCCCAGTGAGTATTCGGGTGATCATTTGTGCAATTTCGGTAAAGTGTTGGCGGAAAATTCGCGCGAGGAAATCGACTCGGAATTGGCGAATTCCCACACAGGAACCCAACCCGGTATTGCAAGATGGCCACAGCTCCCAACCAACAATTTCTCGTGAAACCATTCGATGGAAATGGATTTTCGAATTGGGAATTCCGAGTAAAACTTCATTTAGAACAGAATGGTGTTCTCGAATGTCTGAAAGAACTACCAGCTACTGCTAGCACTGATGAAAAGGAATTACACAAAAAGCAAGACCTGAAAGCACGAGATCTAATTATTCGAGCTCTCGATGATAGTATTCTCTCAACCATCATAGACAAGAATACTGCCAGAGAAATGTTGGATACACTTCAAACCACGTACGTCAAGAAAGGTTTGAGTGCTCAAGTTGCGATCAAGAGAGAATTGAGCATGATGAAATTCAATTCTAGCGGAAATTTGGCCTCATTTTTGGAGAAGTTCGAGCGGAAAGTCCAAGACCTTCGATCGAGTGGAGGAAAGATCGAGAACTCCGAAGTTATATCGCAACTACTCATGTCAATGCCTGAATCCTATCAAGTTGTCACAACATCTATTGATATCGCTTATTATGGTGATGAAATGAACGATTCAGTAACTGTTGAATGGGTGATGAAAACAAAAACTGTTGATGGAAGAAAGCCGACAGAAGAGAAATCGCGGAATTAATGAAAGTGGAAATGAACGTTCTGAAGTGGTGTTTTACTCACATGGAAATCGTGGTAGAGGAAGGGGAAATTGGCGAGGAAACAGTACGAGAAGAAATTGGAATGGAGGAAACTCACCAAGAAATTTGACTGGTAATTCCAACTTTAATAAATTGTCTACAAAGCAATCTCAAACTCCCAATTCCGTTCAGAATTCCAAACTATTTTCCCTACCCTTGCCATGCATGTCACCAAGTAGGACATATGAGGAAAAACTGCCCAATTAAATTCGCTAATAATGTCGAAAAACGGGAATCCGAGGATGAAATCGCGTTCGTTGGCAGATTAGCATCCGACTGCTCTCCTGAAAACCCGATCGTGTTATCATCCAACTCTTTAATAAACGGCACTGTTAGATTCATTGTTGATTCCGGAGCTACAAATCATTTGATTTCAATGAATAATTTAGCTTTCCTAACAAACGTTGTTGATGTAGACTTCAAGATAAATGTAGCCAAAAGAGGTGAACAGTTGATAGCCTCGAAGAGTGGTGATTTAAACGTCTCAACGGAATACTGCAAGTCTGTGACTTTGAAGAACGTTTTGTTGTGCAATGATTTGGAATACAATCTGCTGTCAGTTTCACGAATGGAATCTCATGGAATGAGAATAGTTTTTCAGCAGAATTCTGTCTCGATCTATTCTACAAGAGGAATACTTGTTATGAAAGGTAAGCGTTGTGGTAGTTTGTATACTGTAGACTTCGTGTTGTGTGCACTAGCTGCGGGAACTGATAACGAACTGACACATCGCAGAATGGGACATTCTCATGTGTATCCCAGTACTAAGTCAGTATGTGAAGTATGTCAGCAAGGTAAACAGACTCGTGCACCCACAAAACCGCTACCTGAAGATAAGAGACCTTCTCGTATTCTGGAAGTCATTAGTAGTGATGTTGCAGGACCCATTACACCTGCTACTTACAATTCTAAACGGTATTATGTCACGTTTACTGATCACTATTCTAGGTTTACTCATGTATACCTATTGGAACATAAAAGTGAGGTCTTCGGAAAGTTTGTTCATTTTGTTGCAAAAGTGACTGCTAAGTTTGGTAAACAGATTTCAAGACTAAGAGTAGACATGGAGGAGAATACAAATCGAATGAATTTATCCAGTTTTGTAATTCTAAAGGTATTCAAATTGAATTTACCATTCCTCGGAACCCTCATCAAATGGAATCTCGGAAAGGGCGAATCGTACTATCATGAACATGTCCAGATGTCTTATCATTGATGCCAAGATGAACAAAAACATGTGGGGAGAGGCGGTGCAAACTTCCGTCTACCTGATAAATCGCCTACCTACATCATCCCTGAATAATGAAATTCCAGCAGAGATTTGGTACAACAGAAAAGTGGATCTCAGTAATATCCGTGTTTTTGGATCAGTGGCGCATGCTCACGTACCTGCAGAAGATCGATCTGGAAAACTTGACGCAAGAAGCAAGCAGATGATCATGGTTGGCTACACAGCCAATGGGTACAGGCTATGGGACTCATCAGCTGGAAAAATCGTCACTGCTCGCAGTGTTGTATTTGACGAGCAACTACAGCAAAATCAAATCCGGGTCATCACTCATGAAGTATCTGACGACCCATCCTATGAACCAGTGAAGGAATCAGAAAGCGAATCATCGTCTGAGTCATCAGACATGGACACCTCACTGGAACCAACTCCAGAATCATCTCCGACCTATGATTGCGCCGTAGAAGCAGACTCCAACAACCTAAGAGATTCCATCAGGAGTTCAATCTAAACTTCATGGCAGCTCTGTCTACAGGATGTCTCCCTTCTGAAATTCCGAATAGTTTTCCGGAAGCCATGGAAATGGATGGCTGGAAGGACGCTATACAGGTGGAATTGAACACCCTGGAAAGGAATGAAACCTGGGAAATAATTCCAAAATCATCGATGCCACTCAACCAAAAAACTGATCGATACGAAGTGGATTTTCACTATGAAATATCAAGATGGTCAGGATCTAAGGAAAGCCAGACTTGTTGCGAGAGGTTTCCAACAGCAAATCTCGACGGAAGAGGACATATACGCTCCCGTGGCTCGGATGACTACACTCAGAATTCTCTTGTCCCTGAGTGTGGACATGGACTTGGGAATACACCAGATGGACGTGAAAGCGGCTTTCTTGAAGGGCGTTCTGAAGGAGCCAGTTTATATAAAGGTCCCTGAAGGTCTGAAGTGTGACAGAGAAATTATGGTATGTAGACTCAGAAAATCATTATATGGGTTAAAAAATGCTCCTAAAAGTTGGAATGATATGCTGAATTCTGAATTGCTAAAACTATCATTCGAAAGATGTCTTGTTGATCCATGTTTATATTTTATGAAAAATTCGTGCACCTACCTATTAGTTTGGGTGGATGACATACTCTATTTTCAAACAATGATGTGGAAGCAAATAAGATTAAAAACTCGTTACAAACAGTGTTTGATATAAAAGAATTAAAAATGATGATAAATTAAAATTTTTGGGTATTAATATTGAAAAGAAAAATGGTGAAATTTATCTCTCACAGCAAGATTTGATTTGCAAAGTTTTGAGGCAATTTGATATGGATAATTGTAAATTGTCATCTATACCAATGGAATGTCGTTTGAATTTGCCTATTGGGAAAGGTAATGAAAATTTTAAAGTGCCTTATAAAGAACTGATTGGTAGTCTAATGTATATTATGATTGGTACACGACCAGATCTGTGTTATTCAATTACTTTCTTTAGTCAATTTCAAATTGCTATGATTTTTCGCATTGGAAACATTTGAAGAATGTTTTGAGATACCTAAAAGGTACTTTGGATTTGTCTTTGAAATATACCAAGTCAGGAGGTATTTCTAATGAATTTGTTATTCAGTCATATGCTGATTCTGATTTCGCTTGCAATATTAATGACAGAAAGAGCATCTCAGGTTATATTGTTAAATTAAATAACAATACTGTTTCATGGAAATCTAAAAAAACAAAATGTAGTAGCTTTGTCGACGGCAGAAGCCGAGTACGTTTCACTTTCAACTTGTGTTACAGAAGTTCTATTTTTGAAACAATTGATTGAATCCATTTTGAAAATTAAATTGATCAACATTGTAGCATACGAAGATAATCAGTCATGCATTAAGATGGCCTAGGACAATGGAAACTAAAAGATCAAAGCACATAGATGTGCGTCATCATTTTATAAGAGAATTGGTAGAGAAAGGTGTCATTAAATTGTTGTATCTCCCTACAAATGAGCAAATTGCAGATCTCATGACCAAATCTTTGTCATATCCTAAGTTTTCTTATTTTCGCTCACAATAGGTATGATATGATACCATAAAGTAGGTTGCTGATAAGATTTTGTTATGTACTTACTGAAAGTCTGATTACTATGTGATCTCAATCTATTTGATATTATTTTTGTAACTTAAAGTGATTGTAGAATTGGGGTGAGTGTTCAAATATGAGCACATTCAACAATCAATCATGTTTCGGGAATCCGTCGTTGGTGGCGCG